>JACEIK010002189.1:159407-181584 GCA_018107945.1 Datura stramonium | reverse complement strand
TATAGTTGGGACCTATAAGTCGCATTCATGGAATGCGATTTATAAGTCGCATTTTGCCTTGCGACACGCCGACTTGGCGCTTGTCCGATCTTTCCCCGGGACTTTTTCTAGCATGTATAACATTCTAAAACTCTTAACCAACATGCGAATAGGCCATCTACGTGTCGAGAATTTACGGGGTGTAACAGAATGAACCTAAGTTATTAGTTCTATAAGTACGTATGATAATCACGAGTGTATACCCAAAGTAGTTATGAACACAAACCCTAGTTATCCTTTGATATTGACTTAACATCCGAATTTTGATATTTCTTTTTATTATTGATTTTCTTTAGAATCCCCCTATTTTGAAGTAACTACCTTACAAGTTCAATTACCGGCTAAAAACCAGTCTCCCTATTCCCTGTGGGATCGACCCCAACCTCTAGTTGGGTTCTTTATTAACAACATACGCTTCTCACTTCCGTAAGAGGTGTGGTTTGAGCGTTCTCAGTGACCACATCCGAGGAAACCTCCTAATCCTGTCGAAATGCTAAAGCATAGAATCTATTCTGGCACTGACCGCCAACTGTTCTAGTAGATGCTCCTTGATGTGCTGAGCATGTGGGAGGGGCTGCTGGTCTAGAAGCTGGGCCTCGGCCCCCAACCTGATTCTGCCTTGAAGCTAGACAATCTCTAAGCATGTGTTCGGGATGCCCACATCGGAAACAAGCACCTGAACCTACCAAGCACTGGTTTGTGTGCCCTTGACCACATCTGTGATAGTTTGAAATGCTAGAATCTGTGGGTCTACTGCTCTGACCCCTCGAGCCTGATGCTTGACCACTCTAATCATTTTTAGGCCTGGATGGCACACTCAATGTCGAAGATGTTGGGGCTGATGATATCTGGTGAGTTTGCTGTCGGTGCCCACCACTGGACCTCTGCTGAGAGAATCTGTGGTCCTCAATCCTAGCCCTCTTTGCCTCCCTCTCTCTCAAATGTGCCGTCTCCATTTGTTGGGCGTACAACACAATTCGAGGGTAGTCCATATCCTAATGGAGCATAGCAATCCGGCACCCCTTATCCAAATACCCTGCTATGCCATGCACAAATCTGCTCAATCGCGTCCTCTGGTCAGCCACTAACTATGGGGCATATTTCTATAGGCGAGTGAACTCAAGGGAATACTCTCGCACTGTCACTCTTCCCTGTTTCAATTTTACAAACTCAGCTACCTTCAGCTCCCTCATCTCCTGAGGGAAGAATCGATCTAGGAATTCAACATGAAACTCCTCCCATGTGATCGGACCTGCTCTTACGACCCTTCTTTCCTTCCATTGGAGAAACCAGGTATGCGCAACCCCCTTCAACTGGTAGGAGGCCAACTCTGCACACTCAACACTACTCACCCCCATGACCTGGGTGATCTTGACAATCTCATCAATGAAATCATGTGGGTCCTCATCTACCTTAGACCCAAGGAACTCTGGAGGATTCATCCTCAAGAAGTCTATGACTCGAGCCGCTGCTGCATTACCATTTTGCAGAACATGTGCAACGGCCTGCTGATTGACCTGAGCGGTCAAGGCCTGCGCAAGCATCTGAATAGCGGCCCGGAACTCAGCATGGGCAGCCGACTCTGGTATTTGGGGCTCCTAGACTGGTGGAGCTGGTGCCCATAACCATTGCATTCCTCGTGGCCTCCACCACCTCCATTCCTCTTTCCATTCATTCTTCTAGGAGACATGATTCTGCAATCGTGAATAGCATGAATTAGAAGGATAGAAAGACTTTTCATCAAACGACATAGATCATGAAAGAAGGAAACATTTCCTAAATGTCTCATAGCCTTTTTGTCATAAGTGTGGCGCGCTTCACACCCATGAAAAAGACTCTACTTAACGCGGCTTTCGGACACCCTAGGACATTTCAAACCTATGGCATTGATACCAAGTTTATCACGACCCAAACGGAGGCTCGGATTGTAGACACGGGACAAGGGACCCCGAGAGACCCCAAGTAGGCTCATGGCACAAGCATACATCTAACTCATTGAATAAACTGAAGAATCAACAATATAAAGTCCAGAAGTCTAACTCAACATAACATCAGAATAAACATACGAAGCTGAATACATACATAAGTCTGAAAATCCTATAATCTGGAGGATTTGATGGGACAAGACCCCAACTAACTCAACATTACTGAAGCTAAAAATACATAATGGAAACTGAAAGTCTAGCCCTCGAAGGATGAGGACTGACCAACCAAGAAGGTAATAACTTTGACAACTGACTACGAGTGGGGCTGAGCCTTGGAGCTGGGTCCTGTATCATGAAATGATACAGCATAGAGTATGTGGGTCAGTACGTGGAATGTACCGAGTATGCAAGGTAGGTAAAACCGATTAAGTAAAGTAAATCATTTAAAGAATTTCATAACATATCATAAGCTTTCAAATCTGAGAGGAGGCCCTGCATGCATTGTTTATAAAATCATAATGTCTTCATAACATGGCTTCATAACATGCATGACTCGAATGACTCAAAGGTGAAATATGACATTTATAAGAAAAGCTGAACATTGAGTCAAACCTTGCTTTTAGAACACGCATGTGTAAAATAACAACCATGAGTAATGGATATGCAAATCTGAATCATATAGATAATGGAAGACTAGTCACTTAACTGACATACCACGATAGAGCTTATGTGGTCCCGACTATTACACTCAAGTGGGTAGAGCAGTCAAAAACCTTGCCAGGGCTAAGGACGCTACCATGATATCGATATCAAGCTCATGGTCCATTTGGGCCAGGGATAGCTCACAAGGGAGGTCCCAATAATATAATAATATTAACCTACATTGACGCGTAGTTCTGGGGCATAGGGTGATCGACTCTTAACCTGCTATGTGCTATGCTCTTATCCCAAAACATGCAATGCTCTACATCGTACAAAAAGAAGCTCAACATTATCTATTGAAGAAGCTTAAGGTGAAATCATGCATAAACTCAACATCGTATGTAAATGAAGCTCAACATTGTCTATTGACAAAGCTCAATAATAAATCATGCATAGACTCGACATTGCATGAAAATGAAGCTCAATAATAACATATATCTCAATTGTGAATTCATGCATATGAGAAGCTTTATTTAGAAACATACCACAAGATCAAAGAGAAGTGGGAGCCTTTACTCCAAAAACCATGTGGTGAGCTTACTTTAGATATACTACATCATCATACTCGATATAAGGGCTTTGCCAAAAACTTTATCATGCTTGGATCTACTCAATTCATTTTAAAAACAATATCATAATCATGGGTAGCTTTAGAAACATGATTTTCATCATCAAATCTCATCGTCATCATACTCTTCTTTCATGAACTTCTAATCCATGGGCCTTTAATTTCATAAAAACTAGAAAACACAATTTTTGATTGAAAACAATTTAAAATCTGCCCATGCTTAAGAATTTATCAATAGAAACATAATCTAATCGTACCCATGTATAGAAATTGAAGNAATCTAATCGTACCCATGTATAGAAATTGAAGAATTATGCAATTGGGTGAAACCCCATAACTTGATCATAGGAATTTCTCATATTTAGATAGAAATTGGGAATGGATGTGGAAGAAGACACTCACTCATAACCCTACATACCGGAGAGAAGTTGAATTCTACAATCTTCTAGATTGCCTAAGAAAAAATTGATGAAGAGCACTTTGAAATCACCTAGATCATCCTTCTATCACCTTCCTAAACCTTTGCATGCATGAATGAGGACTTAGGCTAGTCTTTTCCCTCTTAAACCACCCTTTCTGATGTTAAAACGATGTAATATAGGCACCTAGAACTTAGGAATTATGGAAAATCCCTTATTAAAATCGCAGAATTTGGCTGACTACCAGTCCCCACGAGGGACTGGACGACTCGTGGCAAGGGCTAACTACTCGTGGCTTGGAGTCCTGGAGTCTACTTTCCAATTTCACTCAGGTGACCCCACGAATCGTGGTCACTACCCATGATCCCCACTGCCCAAATCATTCAATCCATGCCACGGATGACCTCACGTGTCGTGAGGTCTGACCACAAGTCGTGGTCGTGCTCGTGGCCTCACCCAATTCCTTGCCATGCCTTGCTTGACCACGAGTCACTTCACAACTCATGGCCACTCCTCACGAGCCACTTCACGGATCGTTCTATGATCTGGTGCAAAATTTTTGTTTTCCTCTGTTTTGACTCCCGGGTCTGATCCTCGGGTTTCCAGGGTATAATAGGAGCAAGATGAAACTGTCCAGAAAATAAAGCAAGTGTTCCAACAAGTGAAAGCTCTCCACATCCCATATGACAGGAAGAAGATATTGCAGACTGATGCCGACAATGAATATTGGAGAGCATTTTTACTAGAGGAAAAATTAGTCGTCGAAAGATATGTGGATATGCAAGTGGACGATTCAAATATGCGAAACAACACTATCATTCCACCTTCAAGGAAATTCTTGCAGTGAAGAATGGGATCAAGAAGTTCAATTTCTTTTTAATTCACACTAAATTACTACTCGAGATGGATATCAAAGTATTCTCGAAGATGATCCAGATAAATCCAAAAGATACTTCCACATCCGCAAATTCTCAGATGGGCACAGTGGTTCTCCCTTTATAAATTCCAAGTCAAGTACCTGAAGGGGAAGGATAATCTCCTTTTCAGACTAGATGAATTTGCAAAAAGATTTTTTCTAGAGCAAACGAAGAAGAAGAAGGAACCAGTCGTCCAAGTCTTCATGATTTCCAACCCACTAGGTCCAAGTTCATCAAAGCTGCCAAATCATCCACCAGACTTATTCATTCAGTATGTAGACTTGTTTGATCCATCCATTCTGATAGAACAATGGACTTTCTATGAGCTTCAAGTGTTTAGATAATATGGAGGATCCATCCTTAGTCCGTATGGGTAAGCCCAGAATAACTGTATTGTCATGTGTTCATACCACTTGCCAATGATTTTCCACAAGAGCTCCGATGATTTTTCTAGTACTTATCTCATCCGTATTATATCCTTATGGAAATCAAATGCAACGTGTTCTGGGATGTTGACAAGATTGACCCAGCTCTAAAGATGTTCTACTATGGTTTAGGTAATGAATGTATTGGGTTTACTATTTCAAAAATTCATGTGATGCAAAGGTTTTCATGCTACGTCGGAAGATAAAGATAATTTAAAAAAAAGTCCATTCTGAGCCAAAACTCTCATTTTGCTTGAAATTTCCGCCCTCTATTTTGTCCTTTGATGACGAATATTATGAAGCACAAAGGTTTATCTTCCAGAAAAATAAGTGCATTCCAAAAGAAATTTGGCTAAAGGAATGGGTGCGATGGAACCACAGTAATAAATATCCTTATTGGGAAAAGTCCAACAAGTAGCGAAAGAGTATCAAGCACCCTATAAGATCACCAGAGATGAGATCACTCAGTTCATCACACGGATAAGATTAATTATTTCATCAAATGTTCCATCACAATGCTGTCAAAATATGAAGCATGCTATGGCAGGAACATCCAGCAGAAAATGTGACTTCATAAGATCGTTGAAGAGGAGCTTGCAAAATACGAGTTCCTTCGATGATAAACATGGATTCTAATGGAATACTGATGATGGATGCTCAAACCAACCAAAACACCTCCAAATGTTACCCCATCGAATAACAATTGATGACATGTGCAAGATTTTGGAAGCTCACCACCTCAGATTAGCCACTGAAGTTTACTACCCATGTTAAGACAAAAGTGGACCCCATATCACATGCCATGACATTGGCTTCCATTGTACATATTAGGTTATTTGGTGTATGTAATACCCCGAATATGCAAAAGATTTGACCCGGGATCAAAATTTGAAGTTTCCTAAAAAACTGGGAAAATGTCATAGGACGGATGATGTAAGGACTCGTGGTTGGAAACCATGGGTCATTGTTTGCAATCGTGGGAAAGACTAGACCTTGGCAGTTGGGGACACCACGGGTCATCCAACGAATCGTTGTGAGAAGTGACGACCCTTGGTCACCATTCGTGGTTTGGGTTACCATATTTTCTAGTGGATATAACAGATGGATACCATGACTCATTGGAAGCAACCATGAGTCATGGTGAGGCTCGTGGTAAGGGAAGTTCAGGATTTTCAAGGAGCTGACAACGATCGATCTAACGATCCGTCATTTGAAGCAATGACTCATCCTGTCGAGTCGTGGGAAGAATTTGAAAGAATGAATTGAGGTAGTGGATCCAACACTCGATACCACGAGTTGTGGTATCGTGCAACGACTCATGGGATTGCCCGTTGGTTCACCCAGAACTATTTTTCAGGGAATTTTCATTAAGGGTATTTTTGAACTTTGCATGCTTTAGGACCCTAAACTATGTCATTTTATGTATTTTTCTGGGCATAATAAGATAGGTTAAGTTCCTTTTGCAAAAGTCATTCCCATGCATGCAAATTAAGAAAACTTTTGAAAGATTAAGCATAGTTTCAAGATCTTCTCCATCAATTCTCCATTGGGCATTCAAGGAACTTTGAAATACGATCTTACCCAAGTGTATAGGGTTACGAACGGGTGTTCCCATTAACACCCATACCCATTCTCTATTAATTTATGAAAATCTATAAAAAATCTCCTGGGTTTTGAATTCAATTTTGTGAAAATCCAATGATTTACTAATGGGCTATTCTGTGGGAGATAAGGGAGTTAAAGGCAGCAGAATTTGTGAATTTGAAGCAAGGGAGAATGAAAGTACAGGAGTATGTTCTCAAGTTCACTCCCTAGTCAAAATATTCCCCAGAGTTAGCTATTGATCAGAGGGCGCGGGTGAGCCGATTCGTTCATGGTATGGCGGGTTATTTGGACAAAGATTGCAGGATTGCCATTCTTAATTAGGATATGGACTTTTCTCACCTAGTGTTGTATGCCCAGCATATGGAGGTGACTCATGCAAGGGAGAGGGAGGCAAAGAGGGTTCGGACAGATAGCCATCGGTTTACTCATCGGAGATCCGACGGTGGTCACCGCCCTCAGTTTCAGCAGATGTACTAGCTCCAGCACCATGATAACTTAGTGTCCCATCTACAGCCAAGGGTGATCAGCAGAGCAAGGCTTCAGGATCGAGGGATCAGAGGGGCATGCGGGTAGAGCGTACCTCTCCATCCTGCGGAAAGTGCGGCAAGAGTCATGCTGGGGAGTGTTTGCTCGACTCAGATATTTTCTATGGGTGTGGTACGTCCGGCCACATGCGCCGAGCGTGTCCATTTGCTAGACAGGATGGTGATAGGGCCCATGCACAAACCACCAGGATAGAAGCATCTCCAACACGTTCAGCTCCGCAGGGAGCATCATCTAGTGGGGGTGGCGGACAATGCCAAAACATATTTTATGCCCTCGCCTCGCGTCAGGAGCAGGAGACTTCACCGGATGTGGTCACTGGTATGTTATGAGTTCTCTAAATTGATGTTTATGCTTTGATAGATCAAGGAGCTACATTGTATTTTGTGACTCCTTACATTTCTAGTAGCTTTGGAGTTAGTCCCAAGACTCTGTCAGAACAATTTTCAGTTTCTACTCTTGTTGGTTATTCAGTTGTAGCTAGGCCGGTGTATAGAGGATGCCCGGTCACTATATTTCATAACTTCACCTCCGTAGACCTTGTTTAGAAATGATTGATTTTGATATTATTCTGGGCATGGATTGGTTGTATGCGTGATATGCTTTTGCAAATTATAAAACCCGTGCAGTGGAGTTTCATTTTCTAGGTGAGTCAGTCTTGGAGTGGAAGGGTAGTTCGGCAGTACTTATAGGTCATTTAATTTCCTATCCTAAGGCCAGAAAGATGATTTCTAAGGGTTTCATGTATCATCTAGTTAGGGTTAAGGATGTTGAGTCCGAGACCCCGACTATCCAGTCAGTTCCAGTGGTGCATGAGTATCCAAAAGTATTCCGATGATTTATCAGGTGTTCCTCCTGAGAGGGAAATTGATTTTGGTATTGATCTTTAACCCGACACATAGCCTCTTACTATCCCTCCTTATGGGATGGCTCCAGTCGAGCTAAAAGAGTTGAAGGATCAGTTGAAGGACCTGTTAGACAAGGGCTTCATTAGACCTAGCAAGTCTCCAGAGGGTGCACCAGTGTTATTTGTCCGAAGAAGGATGGTTCGCTTCGGATGTACACTGACTATTGGAAATTGAACAAAGTCACCATTAAGAATAGGTACCCTCTTCCCAGGATCGATGATTTTTTTGACCAGCTTCAGGGTTCCAAGTGTTTCTCAAAGATAAATCTCAGGTCCGGGTATCATCAGCTCAGAGTTCAAGAGTGTGATGTCCCGAAGACAACCTTCACAATGCGGTATGATCATTATGAGTTTGTAGTTATGTCTTTTGGACTAACCAATGCTCCTGCATCTTTTATGGACTTGATGAATAGGGTGTTCAAGACATATTTGGATATGTTCGTGATCGTGTTCATTGATGACATCCTCATATACTCTCGGAGGAAGGAGGAAAATTCCACTCATTTGAGAATAGTGCTTCAGACCCTTAAGGAATGCCAGTTGTATGAAAAGTTCAGCAAGTGCGAGTTTTGGTTGAACTCGGTAGCATTTTCGAGTCACGTGGTATCAAGAGAAGGCATAAAAGTGGACTCCCAAAAAATCGAGGCGGTGAAGAATTGGCCTAGGCCGATGAATCCTTCATATATTAAGAATTTCTTGGGTTTACCTGGTTATTACCCAAGATTTGTTGAAGGGTTTTCAACTATGCGGCACCTTTGACCTAGTTGACATAGAAGAAGGTGAAGTTCCAATGGTCGGAGGCTTGTCTGAAGAGCTTCCAAAAGTTGAAGACTCGACTTACTACCGTACCGACATTGACACTACCCAAGGGTATGAATGGTTTTGTAGTGTATTGTGATGCTTGGAGAATCGAACTCGGGTGTGTATTGATGCAGTGAGGGAAAGTGATAGCATATGCCTCTTGACAGTTAAAGATCCATGAGAAGAATTACCCGACCCATGATATGGAATTTGCCACATTTGTATTCACATTGAAGATATGGAGACATTACTTGTATGGGGTCCATGTGGATGTGTTTACGGACCACAAGAGCTTACAGTATGTGTTCACATAGAAAGACCTAAACTACGACAAAGGAGGTGGTTAGAACTACTTAAAGATTACGATATGAGTATTCTTTACCATCCGAGTAAGGCTAACATGGTGGCGGGTGCACTTAGTAGGCTCTCTATTGAGCGTGTGTCCCATGTGCATGAAGGAAAGAAAGAGCTGGTGAAAGATGTGCTTCGTCTCGCCAGGTTAGGAGCCAGGTTGGTGGGCTCTACCAATGGCGGTGTTGTTGTTCAAAGCGGATTCGAATAGTCCTTGGTGACTGATGTGAAAGCTAGACAATATGAGGACCTGATTTTAGTGAAATTGAAGGAATCCATTCGATGTCAGAAGGTGTAGGTCTTCTCCCAAGGGGGAGATGGTGTTCTTCGGTACCAGGGTCGCTTGTGTGTTGCAGATGTTGATGATTTTAGGAGTCGGATATTGCATGAGGCCCATGGATCCAGGTATTCCATCTATCGGGTGCCACAGAGATGTATGGTGACTTACGGGATATGTATTGGTGGAATGGCATGAAGAAGGATATTGCAGAATTCATAGCCAAGTTCTCGAACTGTCAGCAAGTAAAGGTTGAGCATCAAAGGTTGGGAGGAGTGCTTTAGGATATAGCATTCCCACATGGAAGTGGGAAGAGATTAACATGGATTTTATAACAGGGCTACCTCGTACTCGTTGACAGTATGACTCTATTTGGGTTTTGGTAGATAGGTTGATCAAGGTTGCACATTTTCTACCGGTGAAAACGACGGACTTAGCAGAGATTACTCCAAGCTATATATCCGAGAGTTGGTTCGATTGCATTGAGCCCTTGTCCATCTTTTCAGATCGAGGCACTCAATTTACCTCTCAGTTTTGGAGGTCATTCCAAAAAGGACTTGGTACTCAGGTTAAGCTCAACACAACATTTCTTCTGCAAACGGATGGTCAAGCGGAATGGACAATCCAGACTCTTGAAGACATGTTGAGGGCATGCCCGATGGACTTCAAAGGTAGTTGGGATGATCACTTGCCCCTGATTGAGTTTTCTTACAATAACAACTATCACTCCAGAATTCAGATGACATCGTTCGAAGCTCTTTATGTGTGGATATGTAGATCGCCCATCAGATGATTTGAGGTTGGTGAGGTAGCCATGATAGGCCCAGGTTCAGTTCATGAGGCTATGGTGAATGTTCAGTTGATAAGGGACAGGCTGAAAACCACTCAGAGCCGTCAAAAGTCCTATGCTGACGTAAGGAGGAGAGAGTTGGAGTTCCAGGTGGACGATTGGGTATTCCTGAAGGTATCTCCCATGAAGGGAGTGATGCGGTTTGGGAAGAAAGGAAAACTCAGTCCCCTATACATTGGCCCCTACCGGATTATGAGAAGAGTTGGTAAGGTAGCGTATGAGTTGGCACTGGCCTCAGAGTTATCTTCCGTGCATCTTGTGTTTCATGTATTGCTTTTGAAGAAATGTTTGGGAGATCCAACTCTAGTTATCCCGGTAGACAACATTGGTGTAAAAGATAGCCTTAGCTTTGAGGAGGTTCGGTGGAAATATTAGATCGTTAGGTTCGGAGGCTAAGGAACAAGGAGGTAGCTTCAGTTAAAGTATTATGGAGGAATCAGCATGTTGAAGGAGCTACGTGGGAAGCCGAAGCGGATATGATGGCTAAATACCTACACTTATTCTCTACCGGCTTAGTTTCGACTTTAGGTATTAGTTTTTCCCTATAACTCTATTTAGTTTTCATGTTCAATTCATGTGTTCAAGTTTATTTTATATATATGAATGTGTATGTAAATCATGGAATTAGTTCAACTATGTGGTATGAAGCGAAAATAGTCATTCCGTTAGTTTTCAGTTTAGATGATAAGTATTTGGGTGTAAGGATTGCATGTCTTTGTTCTTCTGCTTGTTCCCTACATTCGATGATGAATGTTCCCAAGGGGAGATATTATAATACTCTAAAAGTGCCTAAGATGAGACCCAGGATAAAAATTTAAAGTTTATTGAAAAACTAGGAAAATGTCACAGGACGGATGATGTAACGACTCGTGGTTTGAACCACGGGTCATTGTTTGCAATCATGGGGAGAGACTGGACCTTGGTAGTTGGGGATACCTTAGGTAATCCAATGACTTTTGGTGAGAAGTGACGACTCGTGGTCACCAGTCGTGGTTTGGGTTGCCAGATTTTCCAGTTGATATAACGGATGGATACCAGGACTTGTTGGAAGCAACCACGAGTCATGGTGAGGCTCGTTGTAAGGGAAGTTTAGGATTTTCAAGGAGCTGACAACATTTGATCTATTGACCCGTCCTTTGAAGCAACGACTCATCCTATCTAGTCGTGGGAAGAATCTGAAAGCATGAATTGAGCCAGTGGATCCAATGACTCGATACCACGAGTCGTGGTATCGTGCAACAACTACTGGGGTCGCCCGTTGGTTCACCCAGAACTGTTTTTCAGGGAATTTTCGACCTTTCTATGCTCTAGGACCCTAAACTACATCATTTTATGTATTTTTCTAGGCATAATAAGATAGGTTAAGTTCCCCTCGCATAAGTCATTCCCATGCATGCAAATTAAGAGGATTTTTTTACAGATCAAGCATAACTTCAAGCTCTTCTCCATCAATTCTCCATTAGGCATTCAAGGAACCTTGAAATTCGATATTACCCAGGTATGTAGGGTTACGAATGAATGTTTTCGTTCACACCCATGCCTATTTTCTATTAATTTATGAAAATCTATCAAAAATCTCATAGGGTTTTGAATTCAATTTTGTGAAAATGTAATGATTTACTAATGGGCTATTATGATTTGTGATTTATATCATATTTTATGGATTTTGATCAGATTTTACAACTATTTTCGATTATAAAATTAATGATTTCAATTTCTACTCAATTAAGCCTAATTATGCATGATCTATGATGAATCGGTTTATGATCTTTACTTAAGTTGCTGATATTTACAAACCCAGTATGATCAATGATTTGAAATATGGATTTATTTAATTACCCAACAAGATTTGATGATTTACAAGTTATATGAATGACATTCAAGTATGCATGGGCCTTATGGTTTTTGAACTATTGATGATGAAGAGCATGTTTTCAAGTTACCCACGTTTATAAGCATGTTTTCAAATGAATTTAGGATTGTAAAGTATGTTAAAGTATTGACCAATGCCCACATGTTCAAGAATGATTTACGATTTATGAAATGGATCTCATGATTTATCGATTTATGATGTTGAAGGAGTAAACGGCCTTTTATTCTCGGGTAATCATGTTTTAGTGGAGATCAATGAATGATGAAAGTTTATTTACCATGAATCTTAATGAATGATGTTATTGATTTACATATGAGCCTAATATACATGTTTTTGGGAGCCGTGTCTGGCATCAAGCAGCCCGGCATTCAAAGGACTACGCCGGTGTTTCATAACCACGTGCCACCAAGGGTTTATAATGATACATTACAATAATAATGATCCCCTCTTTCGTGATATCACATAATGCACGTCCCTCGCCTGGCAAGCCTGGGGCGACTCTACCCACTTGAGTGAGATAGTTGGGGCATCATGAAAGGCACTACCTTGATGGTGTCAGTTATGACGAGCCCTCTCATTGTTCCACATGTTTTATGCAATGTTTATGTTTATGTTATTGGCTCAAGTGGTGAATTGATAAAGTTTCTCTTATGATTATGATAATGAACTGTTTATGAACGATTTGAAAACCTTGAGCTTTATGTTATATTATGATGTTTATGATACGAGGATGATGTACTTCTCTTGTGATCATTTAAGAGCTTTTATGTATATTTTATCCGAAAATGTCCATTTTAATTACCTTTCATACTCGGTATATTCCACGTACTGACCGCATACCTTTATGTTGTATCATTTTATGATACAAGGCTTGGTTCTCTAGCTCATCCTTAACCTTAGTCCACCCTGGATAGTGTTTTCAGCTCCATTGGTGAGTCCTCATGTTTCAAGGGACGTTTGATTAGATATGCATGATGTTCTTTGTTTTAGTTTTTGGCCGGGTTAGTTGGGGATGTTGTCCCATCAACCCATCTTATGCAGTAGAGGCTTTCAGACAATATATAGTATTCAGCTTATGTATGTGCCCAGTACTTCCGAAAGCTATCATATGCTATGTTATGTTTATGTTTCCTCTATGCCTTACTTTCAATCTTCCGCTTAAAGTGAATGAAGTTAGATGTACGCTTATGCCATGGGTCAACTTGGGGCCTCTCGGTGTTCCTTGTCCCGTGTTATGATCTGGATCTACATTCGGATCGTGAAAAACTTGGTATCAGAGCCATAGGTTTGAAGTGCCCTAGGGTGTCCGAAAGCCACGTTGAGTAGGGTCTTTTTCATGGATATGAAGTGCGCCACATTTATGACGAAGAGGCTACGAGATGTTTAGAAAACGTTCCCTTCCTTCATGATCTAGGTCGTGCGATGAACAGTCTTTCTATCCTTCTAATTTGTGTTATTTGCGATTGCAGATTCATGTCTCCCAAAAGAATGAACATAATAAGAAATGGGAATGGTGAAGGCCAAAAAGATGGCAATGGTCATGGGCATCAACAAGCCCCACCTGTTCAGGAGCCCCAGGCACCAGAGCCAGTTGTCCACGCGGAGTTTCGGGCAGCTATCCAGATGTTGGCGCAGGCCTTGATCGCTCAGGTCAACTAGTAGGCTATTGCGCATATCCCACAGAATAGCAACACTATAGCGGCTCGAGTTAGAGACTTTTTGAGGATATAACTAGCTAGAGTTCCTCGGGTCAAAAGTGGATGAGGACCCGTATGAGTTTATCGACGAGATTGTGAAGATCACCCAGGTTATGGGGGTGAATGGGGTTGAATTGCAGAGTTGGCCTCGTATTAGCTGAAAGGGGTCACGCATATCTGGTTCAAGCAATGGAGATACACTCGGGCCATCGGAGCAGGCCCAATTACTTGGGAGGAGTTCCACACGGCGATCCTAGATCAGTTCTTCCCTCGGGAGATGAGGGAGTTAAAGGTAGCAGAATTTGTGAATTTGAAGCAAGGGAGAATAACAGTACAAGAGTATGTTCTAAAGTTCACTCGCTAGTCAAAATATTCCCCAGAGTTAGCTATTGATCAGAGGGTGCAGGTGAGCCAATTCGTTCATGGTATGGAGGGTTATTTGGACAAAGATTGCAGGATTGCCATTCTTCATTAGGATATGGACTTTTCTCACATAGTGTTGTATGCCCAGCAGATGGAGGTGACTCGTGCAAGGGAGAGGGAGGCAAAGAGGGCTCAGACAGATAGCCATCGGTTTACTCATCGGAGATCCGACGGTGGTCACCGCCCTCAGTTTCAGCAGATGTACTAGCTCCAGCACCATGATAACTTAGTGTCCCATCTACACCCAAGGGTGATTAGCAGAGCAAGGCTTCGGGATCGAGGGATCATAGGGGTATACAGGTAGAGCGTACCTCTCCAGCCTGCGGAAAGTGCGGCAAGAGTCATGCTGGGGAGTGTTTGCTCGACTCAGATATTTCTATGGGTGTGGTAGGTCCGGCCACATGCATCGAGCGTGTCCATTTTCTAGACAGGATGGTGATAGGGGCCTTGCACAAACCACAAGGATAGAAGCAACTCCAACACGTTCAGCTCTGCAGGGAGCATCATCTAGTGAGGGTGGCAGACAATGCCAGAACATATTTTATGCCCTTGCCTCACATCAGGAGCAGGAGACTTCACCGGATGTGTTCACTGGTATGTTACGAGTTTTCCAAATTGATGTTTATGCTTTGATAGATCCAGGAGCTATGTTGTATTTTGTGACTCCTTACATTTCTAGTAGCTTTGGAGTTAGTCCCAAGACTCTGTCAGAATCATTTTCAATTTCTACTCCTATTTGTGATTCGGTTGTAGCTAGGCGGGTGTATAAAGGATGCCCGGTCACTATATTGCATAAAGTCACCTCCATAGACCTTGTATAATTAGCAATGACTGATTATGATATTATTCTGGGCATGGATTGGTTGTATGCGTGTTATGCTTTTGTAAATTATAGAACCCGTGCGGTGGAGTTTCGTTTTCTGGGTGAGTCAATCTTGGAGTGGAAGGGTAGTTCGGCGGTACCTATAGGTCATTTAATTTCCTATATTAAGGCCAGAAAGATTATTTCTAAGGATTTCATATATCATCTAGTTAGGGTTAAGGATGTTGAGTTCGAGACCCCGACTATCCAGTCAGTTACGGTAGTGCATGAGTATCCAAAAGTATTCCGATGATTTATCAAGTGTTCCTCCTGAGAGGGAAATTAATTTTGGTATTGATCTTCAACCCGATACATAGCCTCTTACTATCCCTCCTTATAGGATGGCATCTAGTCGAGCTAAAAGAGTTGAAGGATCAGTTGAAGGACCTGTTAAATAAGGGCTTCATTAAACCGAGCAAGTCTCCATAGGGTGCACCAGTGTTATTTGTCCGGAAGAAGGATAGTTCGCTTTGGATGTGCACTGACTATTTGCAATTGAACAAAGTCACCATTAAGAACAGGTACCCTCTTCCCAGGATCGATGATTTGTTTGACCAGCTTTAGGGTGCCAAGTGTTTCTCAAAGATAGATCTCAGGTCTAGGTATCATCAGCTCAGAGTTCGGGAGTGTGATGTCCCGAAGACAGCCTTTAGGACGCGCTATGATCATTATGAGTTTGTAGTTATGTCTTTTGGACTAACAAATGCTCCTGCATCTCTTATGGACTTGATGAACAGGGTGTTCAAGCCATATTTAGATATGTTCGTGATCGTGTTCATTGATGACATCCTCATATACTCTCGGAGGAAGGAGAAGCATGCCACTCATTTGAGAATAGTGCTTCAGACCCTTAAGGATCGCCAGTTGTATGCCAAGTTCATCAAGTGCGACTTTTGGTTGAACTCGATAGCATTTTTGGGTCACATGGTATCAAGTGAAGGCATAAAAGTGGAGTCCCAAAAAGTCGAGGCGGTGAAGAATTGGCCTAGGCTGGTGAATCCTTCAGATATTCAGAGTTTCTTGGATTTAGGTGGCTATTACCATAGATGTTGTGAAGGTTTTCAACCATTGCGGCACCTTTGGCCTAGTTGACATAGAAGAAGGTGAAGTTCCAATGGTTGGAGGCTTATGAGAAGAGCTTCCAACATTTAAAGACTCGACTTACTACCGTACTAGTGTTGACCCTACCCGAGGGTATAGATGGTTTTGTAGTGTATTGTGATGCTTCGATAATCGAAATCGGGTGTGTATTTATGCAGCTAGTGAAAGTGATAGCATATGCCTCTAGACAGTTAAAGATCCATGAGAAGAATTGCCCGACTCATGATCTGGAATCGGCCGCAGTGGTATTCATATTGAAGATATGGTGACATTACTTGTATGGGATCCATGTGGATGTGTTTACGGACCACAAGAGCTTACAGTATGTGTTCACATAGAAAGACCTCAACCTACGAAAAAGGAGGTGGTTAGAGCTACTCAAAGATTACGATATGAGTGTTCTTTACCATCCGGGTAAGGCTAACGTGGTGGCGGACACACTTAGTAGGCTCTCTATGGAGAGTGTGTCCTATGTGGATGAAGGAAAGAAAGAGCTGGTGAAAGATGTGCATCGTCTCCTAAGGTTAAGAGTCAAGTTGGTGGGCTCTACCGATGAGGGTGTTGTTGTTCAAAGAGGATTCGAATCGTCCTTGGTGACTGATGTGAATGCTAGACAAGATGAGGACCTGATTTTAGTGAAATTGAAGGAAGTCATTCGAAGTCAGAAGGTGGAGGTCTTCTCCCAAGGGGGAGATGGTGTGCTCCGGTACCAGAGTCGCTTATGTGTTCCAGATATTGATGATTTAAGGAGTCGGATATTGCATGAGGCCCATGGATCCAGGTATTCCATCCATCCGGGTGCCACCAAGATGTATCGTGACTTAAGGGATATGTATTGGTGGAATGACATGTAGAAGGATATTGCAGAATTTGTAGCCAAGTGCCCGAACTGTCAACAAGTAAGGGTTGAGCATCAAAGGCTGGGAGGAGTGCTTCAGGATGTTAGCATTCCTACTTGGAAGTGGAAAGAGATTAACATAGATTTTATAACAAGGCTGCCTCGTACTCGTCGACAGTATGACTCCATTTGGGTTGTGGTAGACAGGTTGACCAAGGCTGCATATTTTCTACCGGTGAAAACCAAGGACTCAGTGAAGGATTACTCCAAGATATATATCCAGCAGTTCGTTCGATTGCATGGAGTTCCCTCTTCCATCATTTCAAACCGAGGCACTCAATTTACCTCTCAGTTTTGGAGGTCATTCCAAAGAGGACTTGGTACTCAGGTTAAGCTCAACACATTATTTCATCTGCAGATGGATTATCAAGCGGAACGAGCAATCCAGACTCTTGAAGACATGTTGAGGGCATGCGTGATGGATTTCAAAGGTAGTTTAGATGATCACTTTCCCCTGATCGAGTTTGCTTACAATAACAGCTATCATTCCAGCATTCAGAGGGCACCATTCGAAGCTCTTTACTTGCGGAGATGTAGATGGCCCATTGGATGGTTTGAGGTTGGTGAGGCAGCCATGATAGGCCCAGATTCGGTTCATGAGGCTATGGTGAAGGTTTAGTGGATAAGGGACAGCTGAAAACAGCTCAGAGTCATCAAAATTTCTATGCTGACTTGAGGAGGAGAGAGTCAGAGTTTGAGGTGGACGATTGGGTATTCTTGAAGGTATCCCCCATGAAGGGAGTGATGCGGTTTGGGAAGAAAGGAAAAGTTAGTCCCCGTTATGTTGGACCCTACCGGATTATAATAAGAGTTGGTAAGGTAGTCTATGAGTTGGAACTTCCCTCAGAGTTATTTTCCGTTGCATCCTTTATTTCATGTATCGCTTTTGAAGAAATGTTTTGGAGATCCAACTCTAGTTATCCCAGTGGACAACATTGGTGTAAAAGATAGCCTTAGCTATGAGGAGGTTCCAGTGGAAATATTAGATTGTCAGGTTCAGAGTCTAAGGAACAAGGAGGTAGCTTCAGTTAAAGTATTATGGAGGAATCAGCATGTTGAAGGATCTACGTGGGAAGCTGAAGCGGACATGATGGCTAAATACCCACACTTATTCTCTTACAGCACAGTTTCGACTTGAGGTATCAGTTTTTCCCTATAACTCTATTTAGTTTTCATGTTCAGTTCATGTGTTCAAGTTTCTTTTATGTATATGAATGTGTATGTAAATCATGAAATCAGTTCAACTATGTGGTATGAAACGAAGATAGTCATTCCATTAGTTTTTGATTTAAATGAGCAGTATTTGGGTGTAAGGATTGCATGTCTTTGTTTTTCTGCTTCTTTCTGACATTCGAGGATGAGTGTTCCCAAGGGGGAGATATTGTAATACCCCGAAAGTTTCTAAGATTAAACCTGAGATCAAAATTTGAAATTTGCTGAAATCGAGTCGTTGTTTGCAATCGTGGGAGAGACTGGACCTTGGCATTTGGGGATACCATGGGTCATCCAACGACTTGTGGTGAGAAGTGACAACCCGTGATCACCAATCATGGTTTGGGTTGCCATATTTTCCAGTAGATATAACAGATGGATACCATGACTCATTGGAAGCAACCACGAGTCGTGGTGAGGCTCGTGGTAAGGGAAGTTCAGGATTTTCATGGAGCTGACAATAGTCGATCTAACAACCCATCATTTGAGGCAACGACTCGTCCTGTCGATTCATGGGAAGAATCTGAAAGCATGAATTGAGTCAGTGGATCCAATGACTCGATACCAATAGTCCTGGTATCGTGCAACGACTCATGGGATCGCCCGTTGGTTCACCTAGAACTGTTTTTCAGGGAATTTTCATTGATGGTATTTTCGACCTTTCTATGCTCTAGGGCCCTAAACTGTCATTTTATGTATTTTTATGGGCATAATAAGATAGGTTAAGTTCCCCTTGCATAAGTAATTCCCATGTATGCAAATTAAGAAGATTTTTGAAAGATCAAGAATAGTTTCAAGCTCTTCTCCATCAATTCTCCATTGGGCATTCAACAAACTTTGAGATCCGATCTTACCCAGGTATGTAGGGTTACAAATGGGTGGTTTCGTTCACATCCATGCCCATTCTCTATTAATTTATGAAAATCTATCAAAAATCTCATGGGGTTTTGAATTCAATTTTGTGAAAATCTAATGATTTACTAATGAGCTATTATGATTTGTGATTTTCATCATATTTTATGGATTTTGATAAGATTTTACAACTATTTTCGATTATAAAATTAATGATTTCGATTTCTACTGAATTAATCCTAATTATGCATGATCTATGATGAATTGGTTTATGATCTATACTTAAATTGTTGATATTTATAAACCTAGCATGATCTATGATTTAAAATATGATTTTATTCAAATACCCAACATGATTTGATGATTTACAAGTTATATGCATGATCTTAAAGTATGCATGGGCCCTATGGTTTATGAACTATTGATGATGAAGAGCATGTTTTCAAGTTACCCACATTTATAAGAATATTTTCGAATGAATTGAGTATAGTAAAGTATGTTAAAGTATCGGGCAATGCGCACATGTTCAAGAACGATTTACGGTTTATGAAATGGATCTCATGATTTATCGATTTATGATGTTGGCCGACTAAAGGTCCTTTGGTTCTTGGCTAATCATGTTAATTGGAGATCAACGAATGATGAATGTTTATTTAGCCATGAATCTTAATAAATGATGTTATATATTTACGTATGAGCCTAATATGCATATTTTTTGGAGTCGTGTCTAGCACCGAGCAGCCCGACATTCAAAGGACTATGCCAGTGTCTCATAACCACGTGCCACCGTAGGTTTATAATGATACATTATAATGATAACAATCCCTCTTTCATGATNAAAATCAAATAACATCTGAACATCTTAATACATAACACAGCTCATAACCACGTGCCACCGTAGGTTTATAATGATACATTATAATGATAACAATCCCTCTTTCATGATATCACATAATGCACGTCCCTCGCCTGGCAAGCCTGAGCGACACTGCTCTCTTGATTTAGATAGTTGGGGCATCATTAAAGGCTCTACCATGACGGTGTCGGTTATGATGAGTCCTCCCATTGTTCCGCTATTTTATGCATTATTATGTTTATGTTATTGGCTCAAGTGGTGAATTGATAAAGTTTCTCGTATCATTATGATAATGAACGGTTTACGAACGATTTGAAAACCTTGAGCCTTATGTTATCTTATGATTTTTATGATACGAGCATGATGTCCTTCTCTTATGATCATTTAAGAGCTTTTATGTATATTTTATCTAAAAATGTCTGTTTTAATTACCTTGCATACTCGGTACATTTCACGTACTGATCGCATACATTTATGTTGTATCGTTTCATGATATAGGACTTGGTTCTCAGGCTCATCCTCATCCTTAGTCCATCCTAGAGAGTGCTTTCAGCTCTATTGGTGAATCTTCATGTTTCGAGGGCCTTTCGATTAGATATGCATGATTTTCTTTGTTTCAGTTTTTGGCCGGGTTAATTGGGGATGTTGTCCCATCAACCCATCTTATGCAGTAGAGGCTTTTAGATAGTATGTTGTATTCAGCTTATGTATGTGCCTAGCACTTCTGAATGTTATGATATTCTATGTTACGTTTATGTTTCTGCTATGTCTTATGTTCAATCTTCCGCTTAAAGTGAATGAAGTTAGATGTATGCTTATGCCATGGATCGACTTGGGGCCTCTCGGTGTTCCTTGTCCCGTGTTCTGATCCAGGTCTACATTTGGGTCGTGATAGTGTATTAGGATACTTTTTGTATTAAACATCTATTTTTATTAGGCTATGTAGATGAGTGTGGCTAGATAAGTGTGCTAAGTTTGTTTTATTAGTCTATGTAAATAGGTGTGCCAAGTTTGTTTTATTAGACTTTTTAGAAAACTGTCCTGAGTCTATCTTGTATCAAGTCTATCTTATAGTCTCCCAACTTCTATATAAAGGAGGATAAGTTGTACATTGTTGGACAAGTTCAGACAAGTCTTAACAAGTTTAGACATCGCTTTGTAAAAATTTCCTATGTTCTATCATATGAGTGTCTGCTAAATTCTTTCTTATTCTTCCTTTCAAAAGGCATGGAATGGTTGATCCTTAAAGTAGTATAGGGCTTCAAAATATCGGGTAAGTTAGCTTGTTACAAATATAATAGTTTTTTTGAGTTTATAACAACTAAGTTTATAAGTAGAGTAATAGTTTTCCCGAGTTGAGTAGCTTGGCGAACCAAGCTTGGCGAACCATCCAGGTGGATGTAGAAGACAACCCATTTTGTAGGAAAAATCTTTTTTTCTATGATAAAATTTACTATCTGAGACTTGGAAAGCCATCCTCTTGGATGTTGAAGTCAGGTTTGTGGCAAGCCATCCTTTAGTATGTTGAATCACAGTCCCCTTCGTAGGAAAACTATTGTGCCTGCAATCTCACTATCTGTAACTATAACACTTAGGCCATCCAGGCCACTTGTCATAATCAACTGAAGAATAAAATGGACCCATAAGGTCTCAACAATATGGGGTAAACAATCGAAATGCAACCAAGGCAATTAGTGTGCTAAACCAAGCAACAATAAGCCGACAAGGCCACAGACTAAGTAACACCGTACACACTAAGTCCACAAGGCCTCTAAAGAGTAAACTGATCGATGGTCGGAACAGGGCTCCGACCTACCCATTACCGCATCTCAAAACTCAAGCATAAATAACTAATCCCTAACTCCAGGAAGAAAGGAGCATACCAACCATCTATTGATCTCACGAACTACTACTCAAATGGCCATCCTGACCTCTACCTGCACCTGCGGCACGAACGCAGGTCCCCAAGCAAGAGGACGTCAGTACGAATAAAATGTACTGGTATGTGAGGCTGAAACTGTAACCATGAGATAACAATCCTGTAATAACTAACTTAGCACATAAACATATAAAG
>JACEIK010002189.1:70017-140923 GCA_018107945.1 Datura stramonium | reverse complement strand
AAAACACACAAAAAAATGAGCCACAAAACCAACTTCAACTTCTAGCTTTAGCTAAGAAAATTCTTGCAAGTTTAATAGCTAGAAATGGTAACCCTTTTCTCGTCTTCCACTATTACTAAGATGGAATATCTAGGAAGCTTAACATGATTGTAAACACAACAGCTTCACAGCCCAAAGAATGTCAGAAACTTCAGCTAAACACACATGAAAAAAAATAACCTAGCCTAGCTTTGAATTTTCAAGCTTTTAGATAAGATTTTTGGTAAGTTTAAAGGATAGAATACTTACCTCCTCCCTTGAATCCAACCATTAACAAAAGTTAGTATATACTCATCTAAGTACTTCTCCAAAAATAAAGAAAAAAAACATCATAAACATGCTTCAAAAACGCAGCAACAAGACTCACTGATGCCTCTCTTCAGCTTTGCAATGATCTTCTTCACTTGGCTTCAATTTTTTGTTGATGATTTGCCTTGATTTATCTTAGTTTTTGGCTGTAAAATACAGAGAGAAGTGTCCCCTAAGCAGGCAGCTCGAATTTGGATAGGAATGATATGATTTGAGCAGAAAACAACTTAAATAAATAGGGGTAGGGCGGTGGAGGCGCTAGGGCGTCATGCCCGCGTCACCACTCGCGATGGTTTGGTAAAATGCCCATAACATTTTACTCGGAACTCCGATTAACAAGCGGTTTGATGTTATGAAAACTAGACTCAAAGACCTTTAATATGATAGGTCGTGGGGCTCCTAATTCATTATATATTTGGAGATATGGTCGTTTAAAGTTGATCCTTACTTATGAACTTCACATACTCTTTGATTTTTTTGATCATACACATTTCCCTTGACACCTACAACCAATATGCAACCCGTATTTTCCCTAACCTAGCATAAAACATCAAATAATTACCAAAAGAATTTCAGGGTGTTATAGTGGATGTGCGGGGTTGAGCTAGAGATAGTCAAAAACCACATCCCCACTCTATTAAAGGGTTAAGTCTAGAGATAGTTGATCCTTCCTCAAGATTTGTGTGGATGATTTTTATTCTGACCTTAGGGTTTGAGAACACCCAAGGCAAAGCATCCTTATGGTTGAAAAACAAGATGATGTGTTTTGATCCATGCTATCTATGCTAGAAATTGAAGTTAAGGCAATTGAATCAATCCCAATCTAGTTAACATTTTATCTACTGCACATCCCTAGACCTTTCCCAGTTCTTGTAACAAATCATTTTCTCAATCTAGTTTCATAAGTTTGAATTCAATATTGTTTCCCCTTTTTCCCCAAATTTTTACTTTACACATGTGTACAATGATGCATTTGAGTTTGATTCCTTGTGGGATGCGACCTCGACACCCATTGGGTATTTTATTTTTGACAACGAGCGCTGCCACCTTCCTTAATCGGGAGGATGTATTGAGTGTTTTTTATAAAAAAATAGCGCCTTTGTTGGGGAATTGAGTTGTGATTGCCATTAGTTATTTAGTGATTCAAATTTGTTTTTTCATCTTGTGTAGCTTTTATGTTGTTTTTATGATTTTTTTGTTTGTTTAGGAGTGTGAAAAATGAGCTATGCTAGCAACCTGAGTAGTGTGGATGGTTTAATAGAAAGAGAGGATGATCCTGTGATTAATGATGTAGCCAGTGCCATTCACCTACCACCCACGGTAGGGAATGCAGTTTTTTGCTTAACAAACACCATGTTGCATCTCTTGCAAATGAAAGGGTTTTTTGGAGGACAAGCTAGTGAGGATGCTAATCGGCACCTCCAAAACTTCATTGAAAATATTCAACCATTCATTATAACCGACATCAGCCAAGAATCCATCCGTTTGAGATTATTCCCGTTCTCTTTGACGGGAGAGGCCATGATATGGTTGGAGGAGTTGCCTCCCGGTTCCATCACATTATGGAATGAGCTAATTGAAGCATTCCTCGATAGATTCTTCCCACCTTCCCGTATTCTCCAACTGAGGGACGAGATTATAAATTTTAGACAGCTTCTAGGAGAGCCTATTCATGAAGTGTGGCTCCGGTTCAAGAAGAAGGTCTCCATTTGCCCCAATCATGGTCTGTCCGATGGGTTGTTGCTCTAAAATTTCGATTGGTCTATTGATTCTATCAACAAATCAGTGGCTAACAATCTTGCAGGTGGTTCAATTATGGACCAAACACTTGACATGGCTAAGACACTTCTTGACAGGATGACAAAGACTAATAGAGCATGGAAAATTAGAGACACCGAGGTGTTTGCAAGTGGTGCACCTTCCAACCAACTAGAAGGTGAGTTGAAAAGGCTAGAAGAAAAGAGGGATGAAATATTAGCTAAGAAGATGAATCAAGTTGAGTGGATGGCCAAGCATATTCGGGATTTGAAAACCAAAGACATCAACACTGTTGGTACCCAAGGTCACAACCCATATGAGGAAATGTTCTGCAGCCAAGATATGATGAGGAGTGTCAGTTCATGGTTGGATAGATGATGGGTTCTTGTCAAGGATATAAAGGTGCCAACTAGGGCCCTTGGCATCCCTGCGATAGGAATCAAGGTTGGAGAGATCGAGAAAACTAAGGATGGGGTGATAGAGATAACAGGGGGAGAAACCATGAGCCTGAATGGGATGGGGATATGTACCATAGAAGTGCACACCCTTATATCTCCCTTCCTACAGCTGATATGGCCCCGATTCAGCCTAGTGGAGTCCACCAATAGCGGTGTTAAAGAATTAAAAGGGAAGGTGTCTAATCTTGCCCAAACGGTGAGATGTCATTCAACTTCACTCAATCATTTGGAAGCCCAAATGAATCATTTATCCACCAAAATGAACCCAAGAATGAAAGGAACCCTTCCTTATGTGCTGAATCTAAAGAAAGATTCCCATTGCATGGCTATTGTCACAAGGAGTGGGAAGGTTGTTACTATTGTGAGTGATAAGCCCAAAGTCAGTGTTGGTCATAAACCAATTGAAGAAGACTTAAGTGATGAGGTGCCAAATGCACCTATGTGTGTTGAGGATGAAAAAGTGCTCGAGGAGGAAGAGGTTGAGACTCCTCCTAAAGATGTGAAATATTGATGAAGAGGTCGAGAGGCCCCCAATGCAAAAGGACAAGCGCCTAGAGTTCCACCTACTCACCCTCAGCGGTTAACTAAAAGGAAAGAGGACAACCGGTTCAAGAAGTTTATCGACATGTTTAGCAAGTTTTCTATCAACATATTGTTGGTAGATGCATTGCTCCAAATGTCGAGTTATGCTAAATTCATGAAGGAGCTTTTGAAGAAGTAAAGAGTTGTGGATACAGGCACAATGGAGGTGTTGCATAACTATAGTACAGTGATGGAAAGCAACCTTGCTTCGAAAAGGGATGATCCTAGAGCATTCACTATTCCTTTGACCATTGGGGTGTATGAGTTTCAACATACCTAGGAGAGAGCATAAATTTGATGCCCCTTGTGATCTTATATAGGATGGGAAGTCCCAAGCCTACCACAATGAGGTTACTTATGGCTGATCGATTTATAAAGCGTTCTGTGGGAATTCTTGTGGATGTGTTGGTCATGGTAGACAAATTCATCCTTCTAGCTGTCTTTGTTGTGTTGGATTACGATGTGGATATTGAGGTGCTCATTATCTTGGGGCGACCACTCTTGGCCACCGGGCGAGCTCTAGTAGATTTTGAGCTCGGAGAGTTGAAATTCCATGTGGGTGGTGACGAAGTGACATTCAAATGTTTGCCAATCTATGAAACCACCAGATGAATGGAAAGTAATAGCTGTGATGGATGATGAAGAGGAGAAATAGAATGATCTTGAGGTAGAGGACAAACCTCCGGATGAGTGATACCATTACGAGGTAAAATCATCGTGCCATGATATTAAATCAAGTGCTTCTTGGGAAGCAATCCAAGAGTCTTTAAATTTATTTTTACTTCACATTTTTGTTGTTTATGTTGTGTAGGAAGATTGAATTATGAACAATATGGAAGAAAATAGAGCACGGGCGACTGCGTGGGAGTTATGAAACACAGGTACCGACCTGGGGATTGTAGGCCAAGTGCAGGTTTGGTCCAAAATGCCTAGCAAATGGATGAGGACTTACGCCTCACCTGTGAAATGTAGGCATAGACTTATAGAATAAAGGTGTAGCACAGGATTGAGGCAGTACACCTGGGAAGAAATCGTGAAAAATTAAAGTGACCTACGTCTCACCTACGAAATGCAGGTGCCGATCCACGAGACGCAAGTGTATCGCACCTCCAAGACAGTGCATTGGGCAAGAATGAAGTCCACCTGCATTTGGACTATAATCGTAGATGCAAATCTGCGGCGCAGGTCTAGCGTAGGTGCAAGTATGAATTAAAATTTAAAAGTTGACCAAACCCGACCCAGATCCACTCCATGTCTTTTAAAATTCTTCCCCACTTCCCAAAACCCCTAATTTTATACATATTACCATTTTCTATAACCCCTTAACTAGCATTTCAACTTCCCACACTCCTCCATTAACTACCAATTAATTTCACCCAACCATTCACCTCCCTTTCCTCCTATAAAACCCACTATCCCTTTCATTCTTCTACCATATCACACCATTCCAACCATCACATAAAAGAAGAAAAGGACTTGGGTCAGTCATTGTTGGACAAAGCTTCAAGTTTCACTTCAAGTGGCTATTCCATTACACTCCTCGTTGTACTTTGTATGAATTTCATTTTTCATCTTTATTTCCTATAGCTTGTGATTACCCAAGCTTGTGATTGTCCATGACCCAAGTTTTCCCCATTTCCTCAATATATGTTCTTCACGTCTATGCTAAAATTGAATCTTGTGGGTGTACGTGGGGGGGAGTTAGAAATTTCCAATTAGTTGGGTAGAAATTCTTTTTCCTAATGCTCTTTTTAATGGGTGTGCTATTGTGGATTTTAATTTTTAATTAGGGGTGAAGTACGAGTAACCCGTTTTCTTGAGATGAATGAATTTTTCTGATGATGGATTGAGGGACGTCTTTCTTAAGGGAAATCGTCATTTCTTGTGGTATGCTTGATAATGTGGATGAAAATATGGTCATGATTGTCAGTTGTGTGGATTGGTGAAATGAACTTGTTGATTATTGGTATAGTTAATCACTTGATATTTCTCGATGATGTATGGGGTAACGTCCTTCTTAAGGAAAGTCGTTAAGTGGTTATGATGGTCAAATTGGTTGTGGATGATGTTAAATTTTTTTTTGGGGAAGTCTGAGTACCTGTTAGATATTAATTTTACTCATACTTTTTGAAAATTTGAAATGAAAGCACGAAATTGAAGTTTAGGCACTGTTGAGCAAATGCGGGCCACAGATCTTGCTTTGCGGAATGTAGGTTGTAATGCAGGTTTGGATGTTGGGCTTTAGGCTCACTTCCCTGCTCGTGTGTTTCACCTACGTGATGCAAATTTCCATCTACGAAATGAAAGTCTCACAAAGTTACTAAACCAATTGGAAGGGATTTTGCCCTGCACCTACGACACATTTGCGGGCCGCAGGTCCCCATCTGTGAAACGCAGGTGTAGTGTAGGTGCTTCCAGCAATTTAAATTGTTGTTTTATTTTGTAGAAATCCAATTTATTTCTTTTTCTTACCTTAGCCTAACATAGTTGTTTCTATATTTTCATTAAGCAAAAAATATATAAAGTTATTGGTTTTTGTTGCGGTACTCACATTGTATTGCATGAAAATGTCATCATCTAGGCATCAAAACAAAGGAAAAGCTTCTGCGGGGGTTGACAAACCTCAGGAAGCAGATGTAGAGGAAACCAAGAGAATCTCCTAACTCTACTTTAGGCTTGAGGGAATTGAAGCTTATTATTTCTCCTTCAAGGAGAAGCAACCAATCATAGCAGAGGCCCAATTTGACATCGATTATTTCAAGGCTGATTTCTCTGATATTCACAATCAATTCCACATATGATTGGGAACCTTTCACTATGCCCTTGGATCCCTACTTGCCGGAGTTGGTGCAAGAGTTTTATGCCTATTATAGGGCACAACAGGACTTATTGAAGCACAAAGGCTGTAATACCCCAAAAGTTCTTAAGACTAGACTTGAGATTTGAAGTGTGATCAGTAGGAAAAGTTGGAAAAATTACTTTAGTACGACTCAACCTACGAGTCGTAGGTTGGTAGTACGGGTCGTAGGAAGACCCATGGTCCAAATCAGATAAGTCGTTTCCCAACCATGAGTCCCCACTACGAGCCGTAGTATGTGGGGTACAACCCATGGCCAGAAGTCGTAGTAAGTCTTTGGAGTTATCATGTGAATGATTGTACGAGTAATAGTACGACTCATAGGATGGAGTTATGGGTCGTGGTATGAGTCGTGGAGATATTCAGAGAGTTTGGGAAAAATGGACTCATTAGTCACTGGAGGAAACCATAGGTTGGTGGTATGACTCATGGTACGAGTCGTAATATGATGGTGTGAATCATTTGTTCAGTCGTGAGTTGATATAATTATAATGCCTCGGACTTTTGGGATAAGTTTGGAACCCTTCTAGGTATGTGGATAGACCAACACCCGATGAATTTATGGAAACAAAGTGTTAAGATTAATTCCAAAGTGTAAGAAGTGCCTTGGATGCAAATTAAGGTCATAAGGAACCTCTAGCATGAAGTTGAGTTGAGAGCCGTCTTATCGATTAAGTTTTTCGTATATGTTCATATATGGGTCAACTTCAATCAATCATAGCTCCCATGTTAAAAAAGGATTTTGGGTGATTCAACATATCAAATTGAATCCCTTTGAGTCTTCTTTCCAATGCATCCAACCTTGCGCCAATTAGAGTTCAGAGTAAAAAGTTAATTTAGTGAAGCTGCAATAGGCATTGTACGACTCTCAGTACAATTCGTACAATCAACCTACGGATTGTACTGTTGGTCGTGGTAACTGCCAGTTACAGGTTTTATTTAGTTAGTTTTGGGGCATTTTTTGGTAAACTCCTATGCTTCTAACTCCTAAATGACGTCGTTTTGGGCCTCCTTAAGGTCATATTGAAGGGATTACCCTAGCCTAAATCCTCACCCTCTTCAAACATCAATAGATTGATCTTTCTCTCAAGAAGAAGCTAGGGCTCATCACCTTCAATTTCTTAATTCCTCTTGAATCTTCAAAAAAAGTTAAGAGATCATCAACCCAGGTATGTAAGGCTATCAATGGGTGATTTCTTCCACACCCATGCCCATCCTCTATGATTTTTACAATTATTTTATTAAAAACTCATGGGGTTTTGAAGATGATTTTTTATAAAAGTCTAATGATTTGATAATGGGTTTAGTGATTTTAGAATCTCATCATAATCTATGGGTTTTGATTAGTTTTCATTATTTAAACCATTTATAATTATACCAATTTTGATTTCTATGAAATTAATCCTAATTATGCATGACCCATGATGAATCAATTTATGATCTTCTATTCAAATGATGAAATTTACGAACCCATCATGATTTACGATTTGAATTATGGATTTATGATATTACCCATCATGATTTTATGAATTTCAAGCTCTATGCATGATTTACAAGTATGTAATCATGAATTATGTTTTGGCTGGCCCACGGTCCTCGTTTCATGGCTAGTTCACATATGTACAAGTATGTTTATAATTATCATGATTTAACTAGCCCATGAATTCATCATGTTATACTATGAGAACTATATATGTTTCAGGAGTAGTATCGAACACCGAGTAGGTTCGGGGCTCAGGTTAAGCCCTAGATCTCATGAATTATGTGCCACCACAGGTATGTTGGGACCCCTTTCATGACTGTCCCCGACCCAAATGGCCATTTTCATGGTGATATCACACTTTCATAGTCCTACCCTTGGGAAGGTATGGACATCCTCTCTACTAGGGTTACAAGTCAGGCTTCATGTGTTCTCATATGGGGTATGTTGGTTAAGAGAATCTCTCGCTGTTCCTCATGATTTATGCATATTTATGATTATGTATATTGGCTCAAGTCATGTTAAATAAAGATTTTCTCTTATGATTATTGACGACTCTTTTTCACATCGAGCGCGTCCGCAAGTGTACGGGTCGTGCAAGTAATATAGTGGCTCTTTTTAAGAACCGGATTGTCGAACCCACAGGTTGAATGTCGAACCTACGGTGGACTGACCCAGCCCTCTAACTATCCATTTCTAGTGTGAATCTTAAATACCTAAAGTGTTGGTTATAGACATTTTCGATTAAGATTAATTAAGTCTAAGTTTGGGTCAACGAAATATTCCGAAATTACCTAGGAGCAACATAGAGTTAAAACTAGATAATCATGCGATACTACGATTTGCAAGGAATAAGTCAGGAACTATCAATTGTTATTTCACATAACTGGAATTGCATGTTCATGGTCATGGTCTTTGAGCCTCTAAACACGCAATCTAGCCTCACCGCACGGGAAGGTGAGCGAGGAGCACTTTCTAGCTCACGGCAATCATTATGTTGTGGTTTACGGGGAAACGATTAACTTTCGTATGCCTACATTTAACTCAACATACCACAACTACTTCTTCGAGTGGTGATGTGACATCCCAAGTTTGTCTTTCATAACCCCTCGTGTGTCAACCAAGCATCGTGTTAGGTATATTTCTATTTCTTGACACAAAATCTCTCCCCGAGATAGAAACATGCTCCTCACATTCTCAAGTCCCTACCTAGGTAATGCCTTCTCAAGCTATTACCCAAGCTAACAAATATGCGTTCATGGTGATCAATCATAAAAACAACCAACAATCCAGAATGCAAGACGAAAACAACAATCAATAACCTAATTCCAAAACAATTTCATAAAATCACAATCATAATCCATGGCTTCAACCCTAGAGGAAGGGTTCTAACCATTCATGTTCGTAAAACTCTCTACACTACTATTAATCTACTCCTAAAATACATACTTACACGAAGTTTTGTAGATGAGAAGGGAATTTGACAAACGCTAGCTGAGTTCTCCCACTTCTCCCTTCTCTCCTAGGCAGTTTTCCAGAATAAAAATCGTGACTAAATGGAATTAGAGCTAAGGGTCCTATTTATAGTAAATGGAGAACCTGCATAATTTAGCTCGTCAGTGGAACGGCTCCTGTCAGCGCAGTGTATCGCTGGAGCACCGCTCCGGGTGACACGGAGGCAATCGCGAAAGCTCACTGAAACTACCTGCCGAAATTGGCTCCTGCAGCACTCGTTTGGGCACAAGGACACTCCATAAATAAGGCGCTACCGCCAGGCACGCGTTGCCAACGCGCAGTGGGCTGCTAGGGCACTCGCCGGGCTGTGGCACGCTAATGACATCAGCAGTGGCTGTTTTGTGCCTCCTCTTTGCCGACGTTCGCGGGTTAATCTGCCTCCAAGCCTCTACTTCACCAACTCATGGATTAGCTCCTCAAAGTCATCAAAACCTACAAAACAAAGACTAATCATGTTGGTTAGCACATGTCTTCACATTCATATAAAATCACATGAAAATGAATAGCCAACTTAGATAAACAAGACTAATTTAAGTCATTAAAGTTTATCACGGCATGCTATTTTTGCCCGTGATCAATTATGATTATGATTAGAATATGAATGTTTTGAAACCTTGAGCCTTATGTTGTGCTACGATATTTATGTAATGAGCATGTTGTCCTACCTTTTTGATCATTTATGAGTTTTACATATTTTAAATTGACCGTTTTTACTTACCTTGTACATTCCATGTACCGACTGCCAGATTTCTATGTTCTATCGCTTCATGATACAATACCCGCTCTCGTGCTCATCCCTATCATTATCCATCTCGCAGTTAGCTACCAAATTTTTTTGGTGAGTCCTCATGTTCCGAGGCACATATGTCTAGACATTGGCAATGTTCTTTTGTTTCCGCTAGTTAGTTGGGCGTGCTGTCCCATCAACCCATCTTACACGATAGAGGCTTTCATACCATGGGCGTAGTATGTTCGCTCTGCGTAACTACACGCAGCGTGGTCGAACAAGTAGTAAAGTGGCTCAAGTAAGACAAGTATCGATCCCACAAGGACTGACCAAGGTAATTAAATTAAGTGTTAATGAACTCTCTAACTCTAAAAATGCAGACAACAATTTAAAGAAGATTTTGAGAGTTTGTTTCCTAATTTATACTAATCTAAAACAAAATTACAAATTGAGTTCGAACTATAGTAATGAGCATACTGAGGCTAAACGACTGGCGTGTGGAAGTAATTTATCGATACAAATCGGTTAATCTTTCATTCGGTTGCTAGTCAAGAATTATTGCCTATGGATTAAAACTGTATTCAACCCAACTTAAGAATCATGAACCTTCAACCTACTTTTCTGTGATTAAAAGAAATTCAAGTTCTAGCCATACAAAACCCGATTCCTTAATTGACTACGACTTTTTAGATATATTTTTATTCTTAAGGTGAATCAATTCTCAATTTTTCCAAACTAAGAAGAGATCATATCCTACCAATTCACAACTTTCCAATTTATTTCTCTTTCGAGATGAAACCGGACTTTCTAGATATACATTAACATTGGCCAAACATTAATGCAAAAGAAGAACAAGAATTGATAGAACAAACCATGAAAGAAAAGATGAAAACCAAAATGAACAACAATTACATTCCACTACAAATGTTCTTCACCAAAGAAGAAGTAAATTTAGCCACTCATTTGTGGATTAAACATCATCAAGTGAGTGTAAATCATACAAACAATTGAAATAAAGGAGAAAGAGATAGAGAAGAACCCTAATATTTTTTGGCCCTCCTAACCGCCCGTAACCCACGTCCTTGCTCAACTAAGTCGAATAATTAAAAATGAACCTAAGTGTGCTATTTATACTAGTGGAAATTTTTCCGAATAACAAGCAACGCGTGTCACGGAATGCATCGCTGAGCACCGCTTCGTGACACGGAGCAACGCGAATCCCTTCGAATCCGGCCCTTCAATTTTTTACTTCCTCAAAGGTGCTACCAAGATGCAACGCGGGCTTGGCCAACATGCCACGGCTTCGACGCGAGCCCTTACTGGAATATGATGTTCCAGGTGAATATGCCTAATGCCATGGCTTGTATCGCTTCCGGCATTGCCTCCGTGTCATGGAGGCAATGCGAGCTTCACTGGAAATTAACAAATTAACCCATCCGGGGCAGAACAATGTTCCGCGATGGCACAAGTGACACGGCTCCATCGCGAGCCCTTTTATTTGCCAGCCATTGACCTTTTCCACTGCCGCTTCCAAGTCCTTTCCCGATTTCCCATACATGCATCTTAGCTTCCTAAAATTACATTTTTCCTGCAAAACAACACTAATCATGTTGGTTAGCATAAATTCATATTTTAACTACAAATCACATGAGAATGCACAAATAACGATAGATAAACAAGTCGAAATGAAGCATTTGAGTATCACTTGGGCATATAATTCTGCCCAAGATCACTTATCCCACACTTACAACCTTGTTCGGTCCTCAACAATAATCTCACACATCTCATGCAATTGACACCCACGCCTAGCTACTTTGGCTCGACAATTCAAGCTACGGCTATACCGATTATTTAATATAGCAAATCATCAAGAAACATGCATAGTCTCATCAATACAATGACATTCACCACATTAAGACCTCCTAGACTCAAGAATCGCACTCGAGCATCTAAGAAACTCATGCAAATCACCCGATCAAGACATCCGACACGAATTTCAATCTCTCGTCAAACATGTGCCCTCACAACACAAGAGCATTTTCCCCCTTTTCTATCATATGATCTCAAAACATTACATGTAGGGGCATATGAACACGATTTCTCTCTCTCTCCCAAAGAATTCACATGCATCATGTCATGAACCGTAGGCTTGCCTCTAGTGTATTACTCTACTAATATAAGGACGCGTGATGTAAGATCACGTAGGACTTAACGGGCTGTAATGTAAGCTAAGGAACTAGTAAATACCGGGCTAACCAATAATAACAATAGCATCCTTAAGCGCTTTTCAATACATCCCACCAACATTATGGGCATTATTTCCTTCATCCTCCCATTCTTGAAGTCTTTCTTATTTTTGTTCCCATTTCTTTAAGCACACTCACTTAATAACAAATATTGTTAGCTATACATCTTCATTTGCTTAAATTCGGCAAGTGCACCTTTGACCTTTTCTTTATTTCTCACCACTTTCGCTTTTCTTTTCTTTTCACACCCACTACATCATGGGAAAATTATTTTTTCGTGAGCGCTAAGAGTTTGGATCGAACTCACAGATAATAAAAAAAGAAGGGGTTAAGCTCGGCTTGTACCTTTTCGACAAAGAAAAAAATAGGCTAAAGGCTCAATGAAGCACTAGGACGCATACATTCAAGGTAGGTATGATAATGGAAAAATCCGGTTAAATCAAAGAAATGCCTACATCCTTTCCCTACACTACACATCCTTCATTTCCGCTTTTGTACACACACCGTGCAAGTTCTATGTACTTCACAATAGCATGGAATAATTCAAAACCTCACCACACACTTCCGTTGCACATGCTCAACTCAAGACATATTCACGTACTCTTTCAATAAGCTAATTACAAGAATTCAAACATTAAGCCTCAATCACACCGAATCGAACTCTATAACCTAGGTACCTCAACAACATGTTTACACAATTGCATGCTTTCTCATACGATCTGGTGTCGCCCAAGTGTACGGTCAGTAAGTAATATAAAGGGCTCTTTTTAAGAAGTCCCATTGTCGAACCCATGTGGACCGGACTCATTCCTCTAACTATCCATTTCTAGTGTGATCTTAAATATTCAAAGTGTTGGTGATAGACATTTTCGATTGAAGAATAATTAAGTCTAAGTTTGGGTCAACGAAATATTCGAAAGTGCTCTAGGAGCAACATATGTTAAAACCGTATAATCATGCGATAATACGATTTGTAATGGAATAAGCATGGAACTACCAATTGTTCTTTCACATAATTAGAATCTGCATGTTCATGGCTCCGAGCCTCTTACACACGGCAATCTAGCCTCACTTCATCATTGTGAGCAGTGGAGTTTCACTTTTCTAGTCGCGCAAGTAATCAATTATGTTGTGGTTTATGGGGAAGCGATTAGACTTTCGTAAGGCCTAACCATTTAACTCAACTTAGCCTCACAACTACTTTCTTGAGGGTGATGTGGCATCCCAAATTGGTCTTTCATAACCCCCGTGTCGTACCCAAGCAAGGTGTTAGGTATATTTCTATCCAAACACTAACCTCTCCGAGATTACTTCATGCTCCCCACATTCTCATGTCCCGACCTAGGTAATGCCTTCTCAAGCTATTACCCAAGCTAACAAATATGCTTTCATGGTGATCAATCATAAAAACAACCAACAAATCAGAATGCAAGACTAAAACAACAATCAATAACTTAATTCCAAAACAATATCATAGAATTACAATCGTAATCCATGGCTTCAACCCTAGAGGAAGGTTTTAGCCATTCATGTTAGTAAAACTACTCTAAACTACTATTAATCTACTTCTAAACTACATACTTACACGAGATTGGTAGATGAGAAGGGAATTTGACAAACGCTAGCTGAGTTCTCCCACTTCTCCCTTCTCTCCTATGCAACTTTTCTTAATAAAATCGTGACTCAAATGGAATTAGGAGCTAAGGGTCCTATTTATAGTAAAATGGAGAACGTAAGTAAATGGCCTGTTGGAACGGCTCCGTGTCACTTGAAAGTGTATCAAGGAGCACCGCTCCGTGACACGGGCATCGCGAAAGCTCATCGAAATCAACTCAAAATCGACCTTGGGCAGCACCTTGCCGCGTTGGCAACATGGCACGCCGTTGGGCAACAAGGCACACTCTTGGTCGCTGAGCCTCGGCCGTGGCACGCTGCCAACGCGTGGTGGGTTGCTCTGCAGCCCGCCTGCCGTGGCACGCTTGCCGCCACGCAGTGGGCCGTTTTGGGCCTCCTCCTTACCGACGCTTGTTTATTCCGCTTTCCAAGCCTCTACTTCACCAACTCGAGGATTAGCTCCTCAAAAGTCATCAAACTTTTACAAAACAAGGCTAATCATGTTGGTTAGCACATATCTTCACATTTATATAAAATCACATGAAAATGTATAAAATAACTTGGACAACACGACTAATTTAAGTTATAAAGCGTACACTGCATGAAGATATTTTGCCCGTGATCACAACCCCACACTTAAAGCCTTGTTCGTCTCGAACAAATCTTTTACATATCATGCAATTTGAGACTCCCACATAACTAATTTAGCAAGATAATTCAAGCTATGGCTATAGTGATTATTCAAGATACAACTTAAAAATGGAACATGTTATGAAATACAACTATGTTAAGACTTCTTAACCTCAAGAATCGACTCTCAATTTAAGCAACTCATGTAAATCAACTGATTAAGAAATCCCACATGAATTATATCCTTCATTCAACATGTGCCTCACGGAAAGAGAGTTACCCAATCACACGCAAAAATACTTACATCACAACGTGTGTGGGTACATGGATAGAATTACACTCACTCTCACAAAGAATTCACATGCTTCATGTCATGACTCATGTTGCTCCTTAGTGTTTTACTCCACTAATTTGAGGATGTAGAATGTAAGATCAAGTAGGACTTTGTCGGTTGTAATGTAACCGTGTACGTGTAGGTACTATTATGGCCGTGACAGTGACTATCTTTCCTAAGCACTTTTAATATCGACGCCCTCATGGCGAACTTCCCTTCCTCACTTCACCTTTTTATCCTTGGTAGTTTTTCCTCTTTTTGTTTCCTTTTATTTAGGCACTTTTGGCTTATTAGTAAGGAGCTTTATGAATAATTTTTCATCACTTTGTTTTCTTACTCCTTAACGATGATCACCACTTTCCCACAAGTGCACCTTGTCCTTCCTCAACTTCTACAACTTGCTACTTTTCATTTCTTTTCATTCTTCTTACTCCTTTACTCTTTCAGATTTTTCTTCTTCAAGCGATTAGGAGCTTTGGGTCAAGTTCGAGGTTAACAGAAAAGATTGTTTATGTTGCAATGACAAAGAATAGGCTCAAGGCTCAACGGGCTAACTAGGATTAATTTTTCAAGGTAGGTAAAATGAGGGATAAAATTGGGTTAATTCAAAGAAATGCCTAAATCATCTCCTAGTAATTCACATCCTTCATTTCGCCTTCATACACACACTGTGCAAGTTCTAGACAATCCACAATAGCATAGAATACTCAAAAACCTTTTCACTCATGGCACATGCTCAATTCACACATTCAAGAGACTTTGCCGCCTAATCACAAGAATTCAAACATTAAGCTTCAATTATAATGATTCAAAATTCAAGAGCCTAGTGTCTCAAACAAAGTTATACCCTTGCATGCTTCAGCACTGAACATACTTGCATCCTACCATCATGTACAACACAACAAGAACATCAAGCATCCATTAGCTACGGTTTCAAAACCCACATCTATCGACTAATTTTCCTCAAGACGGTCGCTATCCATCCATCCATCGTCGGAAGTAGTCCCTAACTACGACTAAAAAAACATTATATACGTACAAAAAATAAAAATAAAATAAAAATTTTAAAATAAAAAATAAAATTTATTCTTCGGTTCAAAGACTTCGTGAGAAAAGAACCGAAAAGAAAAACCAACGGGTGATGAAGTCATGCTTGACTCACAAAGATGTTTCAAAATTTTCAATTTTTAATTTTAATTAAATTACATGTTTTTTTTGTTTTTTTAAAAATTTTGAAATTTCATTGAAATTTCCTACCCCACACTTAAATTATGCTATGTCCTCATAGCATCCAATTAATATTTACGTAGGGTGAGAAGTACTCCCTGAGGCCTTTAGGCCTAGCTAGTAGCATGTTTTTCCACAATTTGTACACGTGGGTGGTCGACCCCACACTTTTTCTCTTCCCCTGGCTTCCTAGCTCTCCTCCTTCCGAGGGTACCCACTTCCCCACTGCGCCTTCAACTTTCCACCAAAAACAACAAACAAAATGAAAATAACCAAATCAAAACCAAAATCAAAATTACAATTTACCCAGGTACCTCGCTGCCTCCCAAGCAAGCGCTTTATTTTACGTCATGGCATAACGTGGACCGGCCCTTTTCAGACATCTCATACCTGGGTTCTCTTTCGAGAACCATCTCCTTTTTCTTTGCCGTTTAGAGGAAACAACCTCCCACTGCTCTCCCTGTCTCCAACTTCTTCACCAAGCCCTTATCGATTCGGGTGAACACTTGATATTGCCTGTGGCCGTGCACCTGTGGAATTCACCACCCCACACTCATCCTCCGCCAACACACTTACCGACAAAGGCTTTCAGAGCGGATGGGTTTATTTCTTGGTAGACACGGAAGATTTCTTCTTCATCCGACCCTCATTTTCGTGTGGTCCTCTTTCAAATCAATTCAATGCTTCCTAAGTGGCCCGTAATGGCCGTCCCAAGATTAGGGGTACCGGTCATCAACCCGAAAATCTAAAACAATAAAATCACAGTATAATAAATTTACCTACTTTGATGAGAAGGTCTTGTGATTCCATCAGGCCACTATACGGCTTACCACTTGAAGAATTTCAACCGCTTGTTCTGCTTCCTGAACCTTGTATAGTTACATATAATGTATATGATTAACTGCTACTTCTAAATCACACATAAAAGCTGGAGTAATTTTAAATTTACCACTGGGTGGAGGAACTTTGGCTTTTAGCTTCTTTTGGCATTTTGCTCATCACTCCGTGATCGCACTCCTGGCCATGAGTACGCCTGACGCCCACCACCTAACTTTCTTGTTCTATTATCACGCCCTTCAAGTATTTAGTATACGTGGGCATTCCCTGCAAGACATCAATAAGGGAACATTTATGAAGTTCTTTGAAAGTCTCAAAGAACTTTGAAACATTCCTCCTCCTTGCTCTTTTTTGAATCTCCGAGGGAAGGGTGGTGGTGGTCTGTAGCCGGGCCGCAATGAAGATTGCGCATTTTGTTGCCCAACACTCCGATTTTCTCCAAGATTGGATGGTCCCGGTCTTACCAACTCCGTCGCACCTCCTTTTCTCAACTTCTTACGCACTGTATCGCCTAACCGCTTCCGCTTCTAAGACTGATGGCACTGGACCGTTTGGGTTGGATCTCGCACGTTTTGGTAATCTCTGCGGCCTCATGTTTCTTGAGCAGCCTGCTATCTCGACCCACTTGCTTTTCAAGATTGCGGGTGGCTACTTGCTGGATTCATTAAGTCTCGTTGCCATCTCGCCCTCGCTCTTTCGCTAACTACCTGGGTCTCCATAATTTTCTCGTGTTGTTTCTCCATGCGGCCGTTACTATCCCCATCAATCGCCTATTCTCGTCATATCATGTTGTTAAGGTTGCATAAAAATTCGTTTTGGTTTCCACCCCAAATAGAATTTGGTGGCTCCCGCCAATTCTCGTTGGAGTTGTTTCCAAAATTTCGATTCCTTTTGCACATTTCCAACAAAATTGATCGATTCCGATTGGCTCTACAAGACTTCTGCGTTATGCCCATTATTACCACAAATTACACCAACTCTGGGAGCTTGTCAACTGCATTAACCCGGCCCTAGTGTTGGTGCATACTCGCTTATTGAATCGAGTCAACATTTGCCGTTGGAACGGTTAACTGTATGTCAAGGCATTCAAACCATCTGGCTTTATCAACCCCGCTTCTTCTTTCCCCGCCCCCTCTTGATGACTCACCGTGCCACTGATTTCCTTATGCAATTCCTCGTTCAACAAAGTGTACAACTCATCATGCCTTCCGCTTGCCCAAATTCGATGCAGTAGGGTCTAGTAATATTTTTGTATATGGGTCTAGACTTTACAAAGGTATGAGCCAAGACTTCATTTGATTGCCGGTGATGGGGACAAATTTCCTCAACAATGACTAATCTTTCCCAACCCATATACAAGTTCTCATCGTGCTTCTTGAAACCGAGTATTTCTACTTCTAACTTCGCAATTTTGCCGAAGGAAAGAATTTGATAAGGAACTGAAGCCAAGTCATTCCTTGAAGTTATGGAGTTCGGTGGCTCGCCTTTCAAACTCATTTTTTTTCGCTTCTCCCAACAATGAAAATGGGAAAAGGTTGCTTGACATAATCTCGGTGGACACGCCGCTGGGGACAAACGTGTCACTTATCTCAAGAAAGCTCAGGCGCCGCTCGCGGGTCTCATGTGCCATTCCGAATTGACCACTAGAATGTAACAGCTTCCGCACCATATTCTCGTTTAAGCTCAAAAGTTCCCTCCAGGCTCCTGCCATTTTGGATACCAGAGTTCACATTTGTCGCTAGTGGGATTGCCATTTCGCGAACTGTCTTGCCGCCATTGCTTCCGATGACACCGTGCTTGCCCTGCTGGTGTTGTTGTTGTACCCTTTTTTGAAGTCTCTTCGCTTGGTCTAGAGCTACTCTCCTTCGCAAATGAATTTGACCTTCGTAGTTCAAGCAATCTGCTCTAATAAGCTCTCTCTATTTCTAGCCACTTCAAGCAGACAACCCGTCACCGCAACTAGACACTAAGAAAACGTTTCTCAACACTTAAAGAAATTTAAAATCAAGGCCAAAAATAGATAAATTATCAAAACTTCACCGAGCCCCCGGCAACGGCGCCAAAACTTGGTGTCGCCCAAGTGTACTTGCCGTGCAAGTAATATAGTGGCTCTTTAAGAACCGGATTGTCGAACCCATGGGCTGGACCCATTCCTCTAACTATCCATTTCTAGTGTGATCTTAAATACCTAAAGTGTCGGTGATAGACATTTTCATTGAAGAATAATTAAGTCTAAGTTTGGGTCAACGAAATATTCTCGGGAAGTACTCAGAGCAACATGTAGTTAAAACCAGATAATCATGAGATACTACGTTTTGCAATGGATTAAGCATTGAACTATCAATTGTTATTTCACATAACTGGAATTGCATGTTCATGGTCTTTCTGAGCCTCTAAACACGTGCAATCTAGCCTCACTGCATCATTGTGAGCGAGGAGTTTAATTTTCTAGTCGCGGCAATCAATTATGTCGTGGCTTACGGGGAAACGATTAGGACTTTCGTATGCCTAACCATTTAACTCAACTTAGCCTCACAACTACTTTCTTGAAAGTGGTGATGTGGCATCCCAAATTGGTCTTTCATAACCTCCTGTGTCGCCCAAGCAAGGTGTTAGGTATATTTCTATTCAAACACCTGAACCTCTCCCGAGAGCAATCTTCATGCTCCCCATTCTATGTCCTCACCTAGGTAATGCCTTTCAAGCTATTACCCAAGCTAACAAATATGCTTTCATGGTGATCAATCATAAAAACAACTAACAAATCAGAATGCAAGATGGAAACAACAATCAATAACTTAATTCCAAAACAATATCATAGAATTACAATCGTAATCCATGGCTTCAACCCTAGAGAGGAAGGGTTCTAGCCATTCATGTTAGTAAAACTACTTAAATTACTATATTAATCTACTCCAAACTACATACTTACTTAGATTGGTAGATGAGAAGGAATTTGACAAACGCTAGCTGAGTTCTCCCACTTCTCCCCTTCACTCCTATGCAAAGCGTAACAAAATCGTGACCAAATGGAATTAGAGCTAAGGGTCCTATTTATAGTAAAATGGAGAACGTGCTAAATTTGGCCTGGCGTGACGGCTCCGTGTCACGGAAAGTGTATCGCTGAGCACCGCTCTCGTGACACGGAGTAAGTATCGCGAAAGCTCACTGGAAATCAACCCGAAAATCGGCCTCGGCAAAGACTTGCCGTTGGCAACGGGCACGTCGCTGGGTGCGTTGCCACACTCCTTAGCCGCGGAGCCCTCGCCGTGGCACGTTGCCAACGCGCCAGTGGGCTGGGTTCGGCAGCTCGCTCGCCGTGGCACGCTGTCACGCCAAGCAGTGGGCTGTTTTGGGCCTCCTCCCGCGCGTTTGCATGTTTATTCTCGTCTCTGCCTCTACTTCACCAACTCATGGATTAGCTCCTCAAAAGTCATCAAAACCCTACAAAACAAAGGCTAATCATGTTGGTTAGCCCATATCTTCACATTTATATAAAAATCACATGAAATGTATAAAACAACTTAGACAACACGACTAATTTAAGTTATAAAGCGTAACACATGGGCATGATATTTTTGCCCGTGATCACGAATCACCTTTGCATTCTAAATATCATGTACAACACGCTACAAGAATTTCGAACCATAAAGTAGCGACACGTATTGGGATACAAACAAACAAAGGAAAAAATAAAAGAAAGAAAATGGCCCCTATCCGACTACATTTCCTTTAAGACGCTGTCATCCATCCATCATAGGGAACGGTCACTATTTACGACTTCGGTTCAATGGGACTATTCTTAGTGAAAGCACCAAAACAAACGCCGAGAAACCCAATCATAAAAATAATTCAACGAAATTTTTTTAAAATATCGGATAATTTTGATAGAAACAAAAATATTTACACAAGAACCAACTAACAACAACTCAACACAAAGACACAACAACTTCACATTCATTACAACACCGATTTACAATACAAAACATACGCACAAAATCATTGTGGTCACAATTTTTTCAATGTGCACAATAACAAAACATGAACATAAACAACAAAACAACCAACACCTAACTACTCCCACCTCACACTTAAACCGAACACCGTCCCCGCTGTTCACAAAATTTAGTATAGCACAAAAGTAGCTTGTGAACTCCCATCAATCGAAGTATTCAATTTCTTCTTCAGGCTTCTGCTCACTTCCCTTAGCATCTCAATCTCTCTCTCACAGTTTTCATATCTCGACTTCCACATTCGAGTCTCATGGCGTGTCTCCTACCTGAGGACATTGTCATCTACAAAGCCCACAAAAGCTAGCCCCACTTTCTATGTAGCCCGAGCATTTTCTCTCGAAAGGGTAGGGGTCCAAGTCGAGCCGCTACGCCTTCATCTTCTATTGTCGGCCTCCCTACTATGCGCAACTGCAACGCATCCCAAACATAATGGGCTATACTCACCATCCCTTGAGTATGTCGCTTGGCTAGTGTGAGAACTGCCCGTGAGTGGTATTTCCAAAGCCTTGGGCTTTGTGACCCATGCACACCTATCCATTTGCTGGGATGTAGTCTAGGCCTCTTCCTCGATATCCCGGCCCCTCGTGAACGTGGTCGAAGAAACCACCAAACTCGCACACTGCGTCTCTTTGATGCAAACGGCCTCTTCATGGCTGGGAGTATGATTACCGCCCAACATTGATTCAGCTCCTTTCATCGTGGCATAAACCAAGCACACGATCCCGGGTGACATCTACATGTGCACCCCTGTGACTGCCAGGAACACAATTTTGAGCTAGATCCTATCTTCCCTATTCATTTGAGAGTAGGGCAAGAAAACCGATGGTAGCTCCTCTCCTTATGCTCGGCTTCCACTGCGCCACCGAACGGGCTCTACAGAGTGTGCCGTATATCCGCATAAGGTGGAGTTATGTTCACCACGGAGTACATGGGAGCCCTGTGTCCCGCGCCCCCCAAGATGGCATTAAGGTGACGTGGGGCCTGGCGGTGATAACTCCGCCCTTATTCGACTCGGTGTGCTCATGAGTGTCGGGTTTCGCCATGGAACTCCCGACCGATGATCAGACTCCTTGGGCTCTTCAAAGATGAAATTCAGCCCAACAAAGTCAATCCGTATGTACGATTCTCGGGAATTCCTCGTGCTAACGCTTCCTCTCAATGTTCTCCTCAGAAGTATTTGTTCTCTGTGCCTTTGCGTACTACTTTTCCTTCGTCGGGCCACCATTGGGTTCCGTATTAATGGCGTTGGCCGCGCGGAATCACAGCGCCGCTTGACCGGCTGTTTCGCCTAACTCTCTTTCTCCCGACGCCCGATGCAGATGCGCCCTTTCTTTGTCTTGCTCGCTCGACATCATATTCCCGTCAAATCAAATAGACACCTCCAATGTTATTCAAATCAAAATTAGTTTACAAGGTTAGGTTAAGTTAAATCCACCCTACACTTAGTCTTCACCCACAATTACAAATACCTAAGAAGACAATCCTCTTTTTTTCCAATTCTTTATAAATCAACATGCCTCGTGCATTCGTATAATTCGATGGGAATAAATTCTATGTACTACTCGTCACTTCGTACAACTACTCAAAATATCACCAACATTCCATTTCATCACATAACACTTAGCCAAAATAAAATTTTTCAACAACAAAACTCTATGCAATTCACCAATTTCATTTTTCAAAATCCCTTGCTTATTTAGCATATTCAACATTAATCACAAATATAAATCACATCACCCAACATGCACAACCCAAATTATCAACATTTCAACCCAATCTAGCTTTTCCTATTCAACTTCTTTTAACCCCAGGGTACCAATTTCGCAAAATTCAATCACACTTGTATTTATCGAGCTCATATAATCACAACGATACTACGAACATCAATCAACAATAACTTAAATGAATTCAAGCTCAATTTACATTTAGGGCAAGGTTTACTCACTCCTCACATGGCTCAAAATAAAAAATTTAGCAAAAATTGAGGTTATAAGTCTAAGAACATACCTTTAATTCGATGATATCGAAGAAAAGTTGAAGAAACTTTGATCCTGTAGGTCTCAGGTCACGTTGGGGAAGGGGGATTTTTGGGTGTTTGTCGTGGAGGGAGTGGGAAATGGGGAAAATGAGGGGATTTCTAAGCAAAAGGAGGGTTTTTCGCAAGGTTACCTTAAGTGATCCGTGACCCGGGATGCGACAACACCTCAACGTGTCACGGGAGGTAACGCGTTGAGCACCCCCTCCATGACATCCTGAGCTATCGGCCGGGTTGTTCCGAATTTTTAAAAATTCCTGCATATCACACCTCAACGTGTCACGGAGGGTAACACGGAGGCCCTCCTCCGTGACACCTGAGCCATCGCGTAGGCTCACCGCTTGCCACTTTTATTATTTTTCTCACCTCGATTTTCCTTTGCGATCCTTTGCATTTTTGCCCTCCGTTCAACTCCGAAATTCATCTCACAACAAGAAATTGGTTGGGAATTAAAAGGTTTCAAACACAAACACAATTTTAATTAAATTACATGTTTTTTTTGTTTTTTTAATTTTTTCTTTTTCTTTTTTTATTCTTTTTAACTAACTAATTATACTCATCTATTACAATAATTTCACTCGTTGCCTCTCGTGCAAATACTGCTTATCAATGCCGTGACTCGACGTCATTCAAGCTCAATCATCCTCTAGGGTGACAAGATGTCTTCTCTCACTAACAACCCACTAAGAATATACACCCATTTCATTGTTTCAGCATTATGGTATGGCACACATTTCCTACTGCACACCACTGTGCAATATTCACATCAAACGGCTCCTACCATTTGGACCGCAACTTCCCTAGAAACAACTTCAATCTTGAATTGAAGAGGAACACTTTCTCGCCCGTTCGAAAATACGATGCACCACATGCTTATCGTGCCACCTCTTTGTTTTCTCTTTGTAGTACTTGGCAATCTCATAAGCATGCCAACGAAACTCCACGAGTTCGCCGAGTTGCATCGCCTCTTTTGCCCGCTAGCTCTAAGTCCATATTCACTTCCCTACGGCTCGTAAAGTCTGCTCTAGCTCCACCGGCCATGACACGTTTCATAGACCAACCTATGGAGAGGTTTAATTGGTGCCTTGTAAGCAGTTTTGTATGCCCACAACGCATCGTTGAGTTTGCTTGACCAATCACTACGTTGTGCATTCACCGTTTCGGAGAATCCGCTCACTTCTCCGTCCGACACCTCCACTTGCCCACTAGTTCGGGGATGATATGCCGTTGCCACCTTGTGGCGCACCCCATACATGTTTAGTGTGCCTTCTTGAAACTCGCATTGACAAAATGAGCCCTCCATCACCGAAGCAATGGCCCCTGGGTGTCCCGAACCTCGTGAAAATGTGTGTTTTCACAAATTTTGTTACACACCTTGTTGTCATTCCCGGGGCAAGCTATTGCTTCAACCCACTTTGGATACATAATCAACGGCTACCAAGATGTAACGATTAACAATGATTTCCGTGGAATGGGCCTGGGCGAAACTATGCCCTATACATCAAAGGCTCCCCCACTCTCTAGTACACCCGTTAGCCGGCATCTCTTGCCTCCTACCAATTGTGCCTGTCCGTTGACATCTATCGCACATTTTGACGTATGCCATCAAGTCTCCCGAATGTGCGGTAGGCCAAAAGAAACTTGACTGCAGCACCTTGTGCGTTGTCCTCTCGCCTCCGTGGTGCTCCTCCATGCACGAAGAGATACAACTCCTCAAAACCTCTCGCACCGGCTCTCCTGATGCATCTTCTCATAACCTGATCCGGTCCCTATTTAAACAAGTATGGCTCATCCTAAATAAAATATCAATCATGCCTCAACTTTTTTTCTAAGCCATAGCTCTCCGGTGGATAGGACTCCACTCACTAGCAAGTTCACTATGTCTCGCATACCAGGAATCTCGCCTTTCCCTATTTCCAAGAGCTACTCATCCGGGAGCTCCTCTTTGATGTTGTCACCTTTCCTTAACATGCGACGGCTTTCCAATCGCGATAGGTGGTCTGCAACTTGATTCTCGCTCCCCTTTCTGTCCTTAATTTATAGGTCGAACTCTTTGCAACAACAAGATCCATCCGATCAGTGACTGGATTTGCATCCTTCTTGTTAACCATACCGACCGCCGCATGACGCATACACCACCACTCGCGAACCCACCAAATAGGACTCCGAATTTATCAAACGCAAACACCAATTGCTAGCATCTCCTTTTCGTGATCGTATAATTGCTTCGGCGTGTTCGTTGTTTTGCTTTGCATAATGAATAGAATGAAAGATTCAATTCCTCCGCTGCCCTAATACAGCCTCCTACAAAACCCACATCGCTTGCATCACACGCTCAAATGGTTGTTTCTAATCCGGAGAAATAAGGATAGTTGCTTCTATCAATTTCTCGTTTCAACCTCAAATGCTTTGACACACTCATCATCAAATCCCCGAACTTCATTCTCTTTTTGTCTAGCACCGTATAATGGTCTAGAAATTTTGGAGAAGTTTTTACGAACCGTCTAGAGAACCCGCATGCCCGAGAAAACCGCGAACACCCTCCACCGACACGTGATAGCTTCTCAATAACTTCGATCTTAGCACGATCGACCTCCAACCCCTTGCAAGACACTTATGGCCAAGGACGATACCCTCCTTGACTAAGAAATGACATTTCTCCCAGCTTGAGCATACAAGGTTGATTCTTCACAAAGTTGAGCTAGCACTCGTCAAGATTCCGCAAACAAGTAGAAAACGACTACCAAAAACAGAAAATCATCCATGAATACTCGACGAAATCCTCCACCATGTCTTGAAAGATCGCTATCATGCATTTTTGGAATGTGGCGGGTGCATTACATAGACGAAATGGCATCCGCCTAAAAGCATATGTCCCATAAGGACATGTGAAAGTAATCTTTCTCCTCGATCCTCCCAAGTTTGGCTATTTGGTTATAGCCAGAGTACCCATCAAGGAAACAATAATATTCTTGTCCAACCAACTGGCCCAATATATGATCAATGAACGGATAGATAGTGTTCTTTCCTTTTGTGGCTTCATTGAGCTTCAAGTAGTCCATGAAAATCCTCCAACAGGACGGTTCGTGGTAGGGATCAACTCATTTTTTTCATTAGTGACCACCTCCAATTCTTTGGGACGCACTCCGAACTGGCCGATCGACTACTGCTCGAAATAGGATAGACCACACCCGCATCAAGCCACTTAATTATTTCTTTCCTAACCACATCCTTTATTGCCGATTCAACCTTCCCCGAGGCCGAACAGCTACTTTGCTCTTGTCTCCATGAAAATTTCGTGTGCAAAAAGCCGGATTGATACCTCGAATATCTCGATATTTGCCACCCCATTGCTTTCTTCTCTTCGAGGACCACCAATGCTTCCTTTTTCCGCTCTCCAGTTAATTTCGCCATGGAGATGATGATCAGCAAAAGTATCATCTTCCCCAAAAAGACATATTTTAAATGGGGAGGCAATGCTTTCAATTCCACTTTGGTGCTTCCTCAATAGATGGTTTCCAAGAATGGTTCCGTAGACTCATTAGAGGCCGAGTCTCCGCTTCCCGGGATACCTTTGTGGTTCATTCAGCATTTGCACCACCTCATAAGCATCTCTATTCTCGAAATGATTGAGTTCGCCGCTTTCCACTGTGTCTTGAGATTCAACAATCTCACTGCACTTCTCGCTTGATCAAGCACACCGATTGCCGAAAGCTCCTCATATGGTCGGAAGCTTCATGGCCTTATATACATCAAATACCTCATTCTGTCCCGCGCCCGCATAGTTAATCGCCCGCAGCCTATATCTAATCAACGCTTTTCCTATTGCCAAGAAAGGACGCCCTAAAATAAATGGGACTTCCGCATCCGCCAAAATCCAAGACAAATGTACCCATTTGGGAAGATCAGGGAGCCCACTTGGCACCAAAGACATCCTCCACAATGCCATCCTGTCCGGCCAAAGAACGATCCACTAAGTGCAAGATCACCGTAGCTGGTCTAGGACCGCCTGTACCCCCAACTTCTTGAATACCGATGTCAAGATTTGGTTAATGCTCGCTCCCAAATTGCATAATCCACGAGCTCGGGATACTTTGCCCAATTGTAATTTGGATTGTAAAGCTCCTGTGGTCCTTGAGCTTTGTGGGCAACCTATTTTATCCTGGAGCACTCCTCTCAGAAGCGCCACCGTAGCGTACTCCGTCAACCTGCTTTTGTTTGCCACGATGTCCTTGATATATTTTGCATACTTCGGCACTAGCTGCAAAACATCAACAAGAGGTAAATTAATGTACCTGTTTAAGCACCTCCATGAACTTTTTGAAACACGCTTCCTCCTTGTGTTTGAGAACCGGGTGGTGGTGGTCTTTCTGCCTTCCTTCTTCTTCCCCTCTCACACTGCAGGTTCCCTCATTCTCCACTACTCCACCCGAGGTGGTCTTTCGGTTCCACTTCCTTGAGTTGTAAACAACCCTTGTGGTCACCGCATTTACTTGCTTGGGGTTTGGGCCGGCTGTCAATGCAGAGTCTCTCCTCTCGGCTCCGGTGTTTGAGCTCTAGCTAGTTGCCCAAATTGGTACTCCGACGCCTTTGTAGCTAATCGACATTTCATCGGCTGCCAATTTCACATAGTCACTGCAGAGAATGAGAGCCGTTAGCTATAACTGCTTTGAACATTTCCTCAATGTTGGGTGTGATGGTGGTGGAGGAGGTGCATTGTTGCTTCCGTATTGAGATTTGGCGCTTCCGCCGCCCTCCTTGATTTCTCTCGCGCCCCGACTCGAACTCGCCCTTGATGGTCAAGCATTACCCAAAAGAAATTCTGGATGATTCCTCCAATTAGAGTTGTAGTTGCTGCCATACCGTTGGTGATTATTTCTCTCGTACATTACCAACAAAGTTCACCGAATTAGGATTCGCACCACAACACTCACTCGAGTGTTCTTACCGCCGCACACTTACACCAAATTCACAGACAACATTCACTGGTCTTTGAGATTGAGTCAAGCTCATATTGCCGAAGTGGGTGTTGAGTTGATTCTGCAGTTCCAGTTTATCTCAGGCAGCTGAGATAGCCGTAAAACCATCCACTTCCAAGACTCCCGTCTCTTGTTCCTCCTCTAGAAGAGTCTCGCATTCCACTTTTGGATTTCCTCGCAAATACGGTTTAACAAATATACAAATTTCCTCATAAGTCTTTTCTAATGCTTGTCCCCCAGCTGCCGAGTCTAGAAAATTTTTTGTGTGGGGTTCCAAACCCTCTATGAAAGTATGCACCAGCACATCATTGGATTGGCGATGATGAGGACAATCCCACAACATAGATTTGAATCTTTTCCCAAGCTTGATACGATTCTCCCTCTCTTTGTTTAAAACTAGAATTTGACTTCTAAGTCCGGTCGTTGCACGATGGAAAGAACCGTATCAAGAATTTCCTTGCAAGATCATCCCAAATAGTGATGCAATTAGGGAAACACTCCAACCACCTCTTTGCTTCTCCCAAAAGTGAAACGAACAATGTAAGTCCGACGTAATCTGGATGATACACCCACGATGTAGTGTCACTTATCTCCAATAAGTTTTGGAGATGTTGTTGTGGATCCCTCGTGAGGGAGACCATGAATTGCACCCGCCGGGTGTGCAACAATTGCACCATATTCTCGTTTCACCAAACCTCCCGGCTCAGTTTGCGAATGCTTGATGTAACGTTAGCAGGTGTGATTGCTATCACGAACCGGCCTAGCCGCCATTTCCTCGGGCACTAACACCGCCTTACAAGTGGTGGATTCGGTGGTTGCTCCTGTGATTGCCCGTCTCGTGCAACGCAGCTTTTTCTCTAGAGCTTTCTCTCCTTTGACGATGGAATTGTCTTTCCATTATAAGTATGAATCCACCAAATTTCCTTGTTCCTTTCCAAGCAGCAACAATTCAATATCTCGCAAAGACAAATGCTAAGATCAAGTTACCGCACTTAATATAGAAATTGTAAACTAACACTTAAGAAAACAATTTTACTTCATTGCCCCTCTGACAACGGCGCGCCAAAACTTACCCGGTCTTTAGAGATCTACACGCAAGTGCACGTGGTCGAACAAGTAGTAAAGTGGCTCAAGTAAGCCAAGTATCGATCCCACAAGGACTAGGACCAAGGTAATAATCGAATTAAGTGTTACTTGAACTCTAACTTCAAAAATGCATACAACAATTTAAAGAAGATTTTGAGAGTTTGTTTCCTAATTTATACTAATATAAAACAAAATTACAAATTGAGTCTGAACTATAGTAATGAGCATGCCGAGGCTAAAACGAATATGCAGTAAAGTAATTTATCGATACACCTGGGTTAATCTTTCCTTCGATTGCTAGTCAAGAATTATTGCCTATGGATTAAAACTTTCGTATTCAACCCAACTTAAGAATCATGAACCTTCAAACTACATTTCCGTGATTAAAAGAAATTCAAGTTCTAGCCATGCAAACCCGATTCCTCAATTGACTACTACGACTTTCGTATATATTTCTACTCTGAAGGTAAATGAATTCTCAATTTTTCCAAACTAAGAAGAGATCATATCCTACCAATTCACAACTTTCCAATTTCTTTCTCTTTCGAGATGAAACCGACTTTTTAGATATACATTAACATTGGTCAAACATTAATCCAAAGAAGAACAAGAATTGGATAGAACAAATCCATGAAAGAAAAAGATGAAAACCAAAATGAACAACAATTACATTCCACTACAAATGTTCTTCATCTCAAAGCAGTTAAGTGAATTCTAGCCACTCATTTGTGGATTAAACATCATCAAATGAGTGTAAATCATACAAACAATTGAAATAAAGGAGAAAGAGATAGAGAAGAACCCTAAGATTTTTGTCCCCTCAACCGCCCGTAACCCACGCCCTTGCTCAACTAAGTGAGAATAATTAAAAATGAACCTAAGTGTGCTATTTATACTAGTGGGAATTTTTCCCTTAATAATAGGGGCAACGTGTCACGGGAGTGCAACGTGGAGCACCGCCCGTGACACGAGAAATGCGGACCTCTCTCGACCTTGGCCTCATCTTTTACTCTCGCCGTGCTACAAGCATGCAACGCGGAACTTGGCCAACGTGCCACGACTTCGACGCGAACCCCACTGAATATGATGTTCCAGAATATGCCCAACGTGTCACTCTACTTGTAATGTGTGGCATTGCCTCCGTGTCATGGAGGCAACACGAGCTTCAATCGAAATTTTCAAATTAACCCATCCGGGGCAGAATGCGTCCGCAATGGCAGGCATTTACTCCATCGCGAGCCCCTTATTTGTCGCCATTGACCTTTTCCACTGCTCGCTTCCGAGTCCTTTCCCGATTTCTCCCAACATGCATCTTAGCTTCCTAAAAATTACATTTTTCCTGCAAAACAACACTAATCATGTTGGTTAGTATAAATTAACATTTTAACTACAAATCACATGAGAATGCACAAATAATGATAGATAACCAAGACGAAATGAAGCATTTGAGTATCACTTGGGCATATAATTTCGCCCAAGATCATAGTACTCAACCAATATGTCCTGCCTAGTACTTCCCGATTGTTATGGCATGCTATGTTACATTTATGTTTCCTCTATGTTGCATGTTTAGTATTCCGCTTTAAGTGAAGTAAAGTTAGGTGAATGTTTATGCCATGGGTTGACTTGAGTTCTCGGGGGCCCCTTGTCCCATTTTACGACATCCGGATCTACGTCTCGGCCGTGACAAAGCCAAGTGGACTCAATTCCTTGCTTGTCCTCCATTCTAGTATGAGGCAAGTAAGTGTACATCATCCTTGAGGAAATAAATTCCATTTACTAGAAAGATGTGCATTCCGGATCGGAGTTTACAAAAAGATTGGCGTATAAAGGAAGTCAATATGGCTGGTGGCAAGTATCATCACAAGGTCAACCACAAGGGGCGCTATTTAAGGTGATATTCATCGTCATGATGTGAAATTTGAAGCCAAAACGTGGCTTGATATAGTGTTTTACCGTATCATTCCTTCCAAGCACACAACACAAGTTTCATCGAGATCGCAATCCTCATAGCATGCATCATACTTCGTAGTCCATATTAATGTGGGAGAGATCGTAGTTGAATAATTCAAGAGAAAGGCTCAAAAAACAAGCGACCTCTATGCCATACCCAAATTCTCATTAGCTTGCATATCTCCATTCCATTGATGAACTCGTAGATTTACGCATTTATTAGCCATATTTTGCCCATACTTGACTATGTTTGATAACAAATTGTGTGTGTTTACGTGTTTATGATATATTTGTGAAAAAAAGCTAAATACACAAGATTAGATACTTTTAGGTATTAAAGTGATGCACTTGGGCTTAAATGTGGCTTAAAAGTGCATGTATGGAAAATGGGGTTGATGAAGCGAGCATAATAGAAGTTGGCGTTGCACAGCATAGCTGTGTGTTATGGCCTCGCGCGATGCACAAGCTTTCACTCCAACAAGCACCTAGAGGTACGACGCGCCGTACATACCGGCAGTCAGGAGAGGTGTGGCGCGCCACATGTGTTAAGAGGGTTAGTATTCCAATCCTAGTTCAACTAAGAAACAGGTTGAAAAATCCGCCGCCTCTAATCCAAATAGGAACAATGAAGTCTTAATCTACTATTATAACTACCGATGTCGCCCAAGCGCACATGGTCGCAAGTAATATAGGATCGTTAAATCTAGATATCATACCCATAGGGACTTGCCGCCTAATCATTAAGTAAGGTTGTACTTTTAATTAATAATCTAAGATACAAATAAATTAGAGATTGATTTGAGAAAATTAAAGTACTAAACTTCAAATGTAAAGACTAACTACAACGAATGCATGCTTGATTGTATTTCTATAATGATGACAAACTAGAGCAATGACACTTGGTTGGTTTCTGTGCTGAGTTTTTCGACGTAATTAAACTAGCATGATGCTTCCTATGGTTGTTAGTTGCAAGTTACTATCCCATTTCTTTCCACTATCCCTAGCATCCAAGAACTATCTGATGAACCCTAACGCCTATATCCCTATGGACGCAGGAGAACATGAAACAATAATTATGCCTACTTGTATTTCTACTAAACGGGTTTAAGGGTATATTCCTATCCTCAATAACAACTTCTATCCTATCACCAATGGGTTCAAGGGTCTTTCAATTTCCCTTCTATATTTATTTTTAACCCTTTAGATTCTCTTTCTCAAGATCAATCGAAAGCCAACATATTATTTACAAGTTGATCAATCTCATAAATAATAAATTAAAGTAAATAAATACAAACAACCATAGAGAAGAATCAAAACCAAGTTTATTACACTTTCAAACAATTAACCACATCCACCATGACCACAACCCTAGATTATAAGTTTAGCTACTCGTACAAAATGAAACCGAATAAGTAGTCATCATCACATAAAAATACGAAGTAAAGAAGAGAAAACCTAGTCGTAGAACTTGTCTTCCTTCCCAATGACTTACTTACAAGCTGTCATGAATAAAATATTTTAAAAGAAAATGAGAGGAGACTCCTCTCTTGTGTTTCTCTCCTTTCAATGTCAAAAGTTGTCAAAAGACTTATAAAAAAGAGGTGCAACAAATGACCTAGTCCTCATATTTATAGATGAGCCTTTAAATGATGCTTCCACCCTTCAATACTTGGCTTAAAATCAGCATTTTTCGCTCCGGAATGGGCCCGCACACCGTGCTCCTATTTCACCACGTAATTAGTAAAATTTTCAGCAATTTTCAACCTGCAAATATAGCACTGCATCATGAATTTATTTCTCTCAAGTTTGGGAATTGGTGCGGGTGCCAACCATAGCACTGCACTCCACGATTCTCAAATCTTCTCATTTCTTGCATCATTTTATCTCCTTTTAATAGTTTCTCGCTCAAATCAACTAAAAATCATTTGTTAACATATAAATACAAACATACATGAATTTAAGCATAAATTAAGGATTATGAATTTAAAACATGATCAAATATAGGTAAAACATGACAAATGAGCTTCAAAATATGCCCAATATCACTATCCCAATATCTTCAAATCATTGTTCGCCCGAACAATCCTTAAACACACCTAAAATGATGTTTCACCATCACACTTGACACCCTATCAACTCATTTATAGATGAGCCTTTAAATGATGCTTCCACTCCTTCAATACTTAAGCTTAAAATCAGCATTTTGCCCGAATGGGCCTGGCACCGTGCTCCTATTTCACTACGTAATTAGTAAAATTTTCAAAGAATTTTCAAATTCCAAAATAGGACTGCGCACTCCGCCCCGCCCATAACACCCGCCTGAGATGTTTTTTCTTTGAAGTTTGGAATTTGGGTGCGGTGGCGCCAAATATAGCACTGGGACTGTATTCTATTTCAAGTTTGGGAATTGCGCGGGGTGCCAACCATAGCACTGCACTCCATCAAGATTCTCAAATCTTCATTTCCTTGCATCATTTTATCTCCTTTTACTTAACTTTTCTACTCAAATCAACTAAAATCATTCGTAGCATATAAATACAAACATACATGAATTTAAGCATAAATTAAGGATTGCGAATTCAAACATGATCAAATATAGGTAAAACATGACAAATGAGCATCAAAAATATGCCCAATATCACCATCCCACACTTAAATCATTGTTCGTCCTCGAACAATCCTAAAAACACACCTAAAATGATGTTTCACCATCACACTTGACACCGCTATCAACTCATACTCAACCAACTAGCATGGAGAAAATATAGAGTGGTTTATCATCATACAACAATTCTCAACAAAGTACATAGAAAGATTTCACAATCAAGAACACACAACCTTTTATAAATGACCTGTTTCAACACAAAGGGCCAACATGATTAAGTGTGACACATGCAACAAGTAGTACACCGAAATAGACTCTTCTCGCCCTCTACTTTTAGTGATGTTCCTCTCACTTCATCAATAGACATGGAACATGATAAGTAAGTCATACTCACTCACAAATGATGTAATGTAATATTTGCAACATACCATGGGCTTGCCCTTCGTGCACGCTTAGACTACCTAATTATTTAAAGAGAGATTAAGATCATGAGGACCTTTCTTGGTTGTTAGTTGGCTAAGGGACCAAGAGGATTGATATTTCATTTAATAGTGACTACCACCCTAAGCAATTTTAAGATATATTTCACTTTATTTTTCCCAGCACTTCTATCCTTTCTTGTTCACCTTCCATCTACTCACCCTTGTCTTTCTTTTCATGCCCCATTTTTTCATTACTTGACTCGCTAGTTTTGCAATAAAAGCTCACTTCTTTTTAAATTTCCTAGTAGCAAGTAGACAATACAATTTTTATGGGCACCCTTCTCACTTTTCTTTTCTCACTACAATTTCTTCTTTTTCCCTTAACATTATACTTCACTGACCTACTTTCAAGTCTCAAAGTGCTTAAGACTACTTTGGATCAATAAGTCTGAGGTCTCACAACAAGAGGGATTAATCTATTATTGAGGCTAAGAAAGAATAAAGCTTTTAGGCTCAACAAAGGGGTAACTAGGGAGAATGATTAGAAGGTAAAACAACTATAGGGAAAAAATGGGCTTTTCAAATAAATGCCTTGATCATCTCTAAACCCTTACCAACTAGTTATCCTACATACATTGAGGCAAGTTCTAGATGCTACAATATATACACACAAAGTGATTCACCACCGCCATGGCAACGGTGAATTCCACCGGGCTTTACAATACACATTCACACAACCATATTGAATGACACATTAATGTCATAACTAAAGCCTAAGGATATGTTGAGTCAAATTAAAGAGATATGTGTGTCTCTCAAGTATTCTAACTTATACAATCAAAATAACCATTCTATTTACTATAAAATGCAAGCGTAAAATCAACAGCATACAAGTGGGATGATCTACACTAACTTAAAAATAAAAATGTGATGAAACTTCTCGTAAGATGGCCATCATCCATCTATCATAGGGAAACATCATTACTCTATGACGATACACAAAAATAAAAATTACCCGGGGCCCAAAAGGCTCTTCCTTCTAAAAGAACCGATGCTATAAGAAAATTGAAGGTTGGGTGAGACATGCAATTTTTAAAAATTATTTCAAACAACACATGATGCAGCATACTCACCCTATTCTACAAATGACTCAAAGCAAACGAAATAAAAAATTAAAAATTACCCTAAAACAAAGAAAATAAAAATATAACATTAAAGTCAAGATAAAACATACAAAGTAAAACATCCAAAGCATCCAAGTAGTCAACATCATCATACTATCTCGTTATTGACCAAGAACTACAAATCATCAAGCTATCAAGCACAGAATATAAAAATGCTACGACCTACAAATATAAAAATTAAAGAATGATAGAAATTTAACAACATTCCTCCACCCCACACTTAAAAAGGTGCACTACCCTCAAGGCACACACAATCACATCATAAAGGAGAGAAACGAAACTCCTATTTCCTAAGCATTACTATCTTGCATGAAAATCAGAGAATCCTCCTCCTCCTCCATGTATAGATTATCACAAGATCAATGACAAGAGTCTCATCATCAATCGCTCTTCAAAGCCTAGTCCACTCTACACATCAACATGGCACTCTCTCCGCGAGTGGGTACCGTGCCTCTAAAGCCGACATCTCCTTTCTAGTGGCTGGTCTAGTTGCTCTTCCCATACCCCTAGAAGGAGAAAAGGGTTCAATAAATTCAAAATGGCCAAAGCCTATCTATGGGAAGATCCAAATTCACTAGGCGAAAAAATACTTCGTGAGGAAAGGTCCACGCAAGTTCTAGAAGAATCGCGTATGCTTTATGTGCAAACAAAATTGGACACTTTACAAAGAACTATCCTTAAGCTAGAAGATCTTATCCAACTCGAATGTTTATCCATCCAAATGGGATAAGCCGATTTAGGCTATTGTATTCATAGATACAGGAGCAACATCATCCCTGATAAATCCAATCGTTCTTTTTGATGATCACGGTTTCCATTTCAAGAATTCACTTCAGATCAATGGAATCCTAACCACCATAGTCATCACAAAGAACCCAATCACAATGAGTTCTTCCTCAGTTCAATGTTCGTGACAAAGCCGTTGGATCGTATGTTCTAGGAAAAATCTCATAATTGGGTTTGACATCTATAGACAACTCAAGGATCGACTCATTGGAGTTTATGGAATAGCATTCAAGAAGCAATTCAGGCCATACTATAAGTGTCATGCCTATTCAAGATCACCGAGACTACAGATCAAGGAGATCGAACAACAACCGGTGCAACATTCATGTGTGGAATCCCATAAAGAGTTTAAGAAAGAATGTAGAAACTTTATGGTCAATGAAGAGTTTTTCATCAAACTCCTATTCAAGAAGAATGAAAAAATCAACCCAACCAAATCAAGCCACTCCGCATTTACGAATCCAAAACACCTTCATTTTACAAAGAAGGAGCATAAGCAAAAACTCATGGTGTTCGACTAATCAAAACCATCGATTCTCAATGTGCATGCAGCTTTTATGTCAACAAAAGAGACGAAAGGCATAAGAGGTAAACTCGCATTAGTCATAAACTACCAACCTATTAACCACTTCCAAGATGATAAATTCCCTATTCCAAATAAGCTCACCTTGTTTTCGCCAGCTTAGCCAAAGCGTAGATATTTTTCCATATAAGCTCGAATCTTTTAACCGATTTTGGCAACTGGGATTCATCTTGAGGAAAGACTCCAAAGATGTGAGGGATTTTGCATTCCTGATCGACATTTCTAATGGAAATTTATGCCATTCCATGAAACTCGGCACTCCATCTCTATTCCAAAAAGTCATGACCAAAATCTTTCATCCTATCCTCCACACCTCACTAGTGCACATCGATGATATACTGCTATTCAACGATACTATGGAGGAAACACTTCACCTTTACTCCGTCATTTTCATAATATAGTAAGGGACAATGGAGTCCATGCTCTTCACAAAGAAAATGGTCCTTGTGCAGAAGGAGATTGATTTCTTGGGGATGCATTTCAATAATTGAGCATAAAGTCCAAGTCCACACATTTGTCAGGTACTCATCAAATTTCGGACACCAACCTACCATAAAGCACCTAACAATTCCTAGGGTGTGATAAATTATATTAGAGATTTATCCCTAAAGTCTCAATATACATTTCTCTACCTATGAAGATGCTCAAGAAAAATGCCAAAGTTTGGGGTAAGGAGCAAGATGAAGCACCAAAATAAAGCAAGTGTCCCAACAAGTGAAAACTCTCCACATCCCATCAAACAAAGAAGATATTGTAGATCGACGCTAGCAATGAATATTGGAGAGTAGTTTTTCTAGAGGAAAAGATGGTTGTGAAGATATGCTGGATATGCAAGTGGACGACCTAAAGATGCAACAACACTAATTCCACCTTCAAGGAAATTCTTGCGTGAAGAGTGGGATCAAGTAGTTCAATTTCTTTTTATTTCATAATCTAAATCCTCACGAGATAGATATGGAAGTATTAGCTTAAGATGATCCAGATAAATCCAAAGATACTTTCAAATCCGCAAATTTTAAAATAGGCATAGTGGTTCTACCTTTTTATAAATTCCAAGTCAAGCACCGAAGGAAGGATAATTTCCCGCGCATTTCTATTTAGACTAGATAAATTTGCAAAAAGATTTTTTCTAGAGCAAATGAAGAAGAAGAAGGAACTAGTTGGCCAGGTCTTCATGATTTCCAACCCACTGTAGTCCATGTTCATCGAAGCCGCCAAATCACCCACCTGACTTATTCATTTAGTATGTAGACCCGTTTGGTCCATCCATTCTAATAGAGCAACTAATGTCTATGAAGCTTCCAAGTGTTTAAAAAATATGGAGGATCCATCCTTAATCCGAATGGGTAAACCTGTGTATCAACTATATCGTCATGTGTTCATACCACTTGCCACGAGTTTTCCATCTTGATGTTTATGCTTTTGTAGATCTTGAGGGCTACCTTGTTCTTTGTGACACCTTATGTGGTCGTGAGCTTCTGAGTCGGGCCACGAAGTCTTGTCGAACCCTTCTCGGGCCTCTATTCTGTCTGATTCAATTATAGATAGATGGGTGTATAGAAGTTGTCTCGATCTCGCCCCGTAAAGTCACCTCAAGAGATTTGATAGAGTTATCCATGACCGATTTTGTGTTATCCCTGCATGGATTGGCTATTTGCATGTTAAGCCCTCGCTAATTGAAGAACTCGAGATGTAGATTTCAGATTTCCGAGTGAGCCGTTTTTAGAGTGGAAGGGTGTCTACTGTGCTCGTAGGTCATTTCATTTCCTATCTTAAGGCCGAAATATGATTAAAGGTCAGGTGTACCATCTAGTAAAGGTTAAGGATGGGACTTCCGAGACCTCACTATCCAAACTCGGGCCCAAGCATTCATGAGTATCCAAAGGTCTTTCCTAATGATTTATCGGGGAATCCCTCCCGAGCGGGAGATTGATTTTGGTATTGACCTTCTTTTGACATGCGCCCATCTATTCCTTACGTAATGGCTCAAATGAGCTAAAGGGAGTTGAAAGAACAATTGAAGGACCTATTAGATAAGGGTTTCATTAATCGAGCATGTCCCCATAGGGTGCACCAGCTTCCTCTTTGTTCAAAAGAAAGATGGTTCTCTTCGCATGCGTATTGACTATAAATTGAACAAAGTAATCATCAAGGGTATCCTTTACCAGATTGATGATTTATTCGACCAACTTTAGGGTGCTAAGTGTATCTCGAAGATAGATCTCAAATCTAGGCACCACGCCCAATGTTCGAGAGAGCGATATCCTCAAGATAGCCTTCGTGACGCTGTATAGTGTAATACCCGTATGCCTAAGAGTAGACTTGGGAGTTAAAAGTTGAAAATCGCTAAAATCGGGAAAATATCACTGTGTGTAACAAATAGGATGGAAACCACTTGAGCCATTGTTAGTATTCGCGGTTTCATGAATCCGAGTGGTAAAAGGAAAGCACCCACTAATCTAATGACTCATTTGGAAAACAACGAGTTGTCATTTGTAGTCGTGTTGAGAGATGGACATTAGCATTTGGGGAAATAATGGGCTTGGTTCAATGACCTCGTCATGATTTGGCTAATGACCCGTTGACAACAATTGCTGTCTACATGATCGATTTCCAGTGCACTCAATGGATCAAGACCACGACTCCTTTGAAGCAAACTACGAGTCGATATGAGGCTTGTGGTAAGGATGTTCGTGTTTGGTAAGGAGTTGACAAAAATTGACTCAACGACCTATTGTTTGTACCAACGACTCGTCCTATCGAGTTGTGGAAGGATCTTCAAGGTATTGATGAGATAAAGGGATCCAACGACCGATACTCGGTCGGGTTTCGCACAACGACTCATGGGATCGCTGTTGGTTCCGTCTGCAGGCTTTTCAGGGACTTTTCATTAAGGGTATTTTCGACCATGCATGCTATAAGGCCCTAAACTACGTCAAGCTTCATGTATTTTTTATGCATTTTAAGATAGGTTAAGTCCTCTTATTGCATAGATCATTCCCATGCATTCATACCTAAGATAATCGAGAGATCAAGCATAGAATCAAGCTTTTTCCTATCAATTCATCCTTGGGCATTCAAGAGCTTTAGAATCGGATCATACCTAGGTATGTAGGGTTATGAATGGGTGATTCGCTTCACACCTCGTGCCCATTTTCTCTTAATTTATGAAAATCTACCAAAAATCTCATGGGGTTTCAATTCAATTTTTTTTGTGAATTTCTAATGATTTGCTAATGGGCTTTTATGATTTATGATTACATCAGATTCTTATGATTTTTTTATTAGATTTTACATTTATGTTACTTATAAAATTATTGATTTCGATTTCTACCAAATTAAGCCTAATTATGATCTATAATGAATAAATTTATGATCTACTTTTCAATTGCTTTTTTTTTTCTTTTCGATATTTACAAACCCATCATGATTTATGATTTAAAATATGGATTTATTCAATTACCCATCATGATTTGATGATCTACAAGTATACATGAACCTTATGATTTATGAATTAGTGCTTTGGTCGACTCACGTCATGATTCATGGCTAGTCCACGTATTTACAAGCATGTTTATGATTATCATAATTTCAACTATCCCATGAATTCATGCATGTTATACCATGAGCACTATATATGTTTTGGGAGTAGTATTGAACATAGTGTAGGTTCGCGCCTAGGTTTTGCCTCGTATATCATGAACTACGTGACACCGCAGGGGTATGTTCCTGACTCCTTTGTGACTCGCCCCCGAACCAATTGGCTTCTTTCATGGTGATATCACACTTTCATGGTTCTATCCTTGGCAAGGTATGAACTACCTCCCGACTTAGCTTACAAATCAGTCTATGTGTGCTCATGTGGGGCATGTCGGTTAAGAGAATCTCCCACTATTCCTCATGATTTATGGATGTTTATGATTAAGTATAAGTAATGTTTATTATGGCTTTTCTTATGATTATGATTGCGATTGTATTATGAATGCTTTGGAAAACTCAGCCTTATGATATGTTATGTTATGATATTCATGATATGAGAAGGGATGTCCTACTATTATGCCGCTTTATGAGATTTTTACATATTTTAAATGTCCATTTTACTTACCTTTCGACTTGGTAAATTCCACGTACCGAGCGCATACTTTCTATGTTGTATCGTTTTTTGATACAGACCCGATTTTAAGGCTCATCCTCATCTTTAGGTCATCTCAAGGATCACTTTCAACTTGTTGGTGAGTCTCGATTTGAGGGCCATTTTACTAGACATTTATGTTAATACGGTGTTTCAGCTTCTCGTCGAGTTAGTTGGGTGCGTGTCCCATCAACCCATCTCATGCAAGATAGGCTTTCGCATTGTGCTGTGTTGTACTCAAACGGCGTGTATGTCTAGTGATTCCTTATGTTATTGTATGATATGATCATGTTTACGCTTCGGCTATGCCTTATGATTAGTTTTCCGCATAAATTGAATGAAGCGATGTATGTTTATGCCATGGATCGACTTAGGGCCTCTGTTCCTTGTCCCGTGTTACGATCCGGTCTACGTTCGGGTCGAGACAAACTTGGTATCAAAGCCATAGGTTTGAAGTGTCCTAGGGTGTTCAAAGACACACATTAAGTAGAGTCTTTTTCTCTACGGGTGTGAAGCGCGCTACACTTATGACAAAGAGGCTACAAGATGTGTCTCGAATGTTCTCTTTTCATGATCTATAAATATGTGATGAAAGTCTTTCGCTTCTAATTCATGTTATTCACGATTGTAGAATCATGGCTCCCAAAAGAATGAATGGAAGAATAAATGGAAACGGTGAAGGCCACGAGGATTGCAATGGTCATGGGAATCAACAAGCCTCAATTGCTCAGAGCCCTGTGCACTGGGAGCGCTTGCCTACACCGAAGTTTCTGGCGGCTATCCGTATGTTAGCGCGTGCCTTGACCACAAATAACTGCCAACAGTCGCTTTTGGTATATTCCATAGAATGGCAATGCAGCAACAACCCGTATTAGATATTTCTGAGGATGAACTCCTCCGGAGTTCTTTTTAGGTCCAAGATGGATTAGGATCCGCAATATTTCATCAAGGAGATTCTAAAGATCACCTGTGTTATAGGGTGACCACTGGAGATTGTGTTGATTTTGGCCTCCTATCAGCTAAAAGGGGCGGCTCAAATATGGTTCAAGAAGTGGAGAGATATTAGGGCAAAGGGGTGCAAAGCCCTATAGGTCAGAGGAGTTCCACGGGCATTCTTGGATCGGTTTTTCCTCGAGAGATGAGGGATCTTAAGGCAAACCTGAGTTTGTAAAATTGAAGGGTGGTGACATGTCCGTTCAAGAGTACGCATTGGAGTTCACTCCATCTATACAAGTATGTGCTAGAGTTAGTGGCTGACTAGTGGGGCCTTGCAAGTCATTTTGTGCAATGGAGGCATCATCTAGATAAGGAATGTAGGATCGCCATGTTGCATCGGGATATAGATTTTCCCCGTATTGTGTTGCATGCCTGCAGATGGAGTAAGCTTATCTGGAGGCGCAGAGAGGCCAAGAGAGGCCAGATCGAGAAGTTGCGAGACTTCTGCCGGGACAGGTGGATAACTTCAATAGCCTTCCAAGACCAATCTATTGCTCCAAAGACTGTCTTGGGCCGTGATGCCATCTAGATTTCAAGGGATCGAGGAGTAGGGCTCCGTATTTGGGAGGCCGTGGTAGCATGCATAGAGCTCACCTTCCCTGTTTGTGTGGGATGTGGCAAGAATCATTCGAGAGGTGCCTGGGGTGGGCTCTGATGCTTGTTTCGAGTGTGTGGCAAACCCATACACACTTAGGGACTCGCTCTTCAACCCATATCACTGGAGCCCATACACAAGCAGCTAGTTCTCAAGCAGCCCAAAGAACACGCCCCTCGTGAGGGTGCTCTCACTGGCCACCACGACGCCAAAAGAGGTTCTATGCTTACACCCCGCCAAGAGTAGGAGGTCTCCTGCATGGTCACCGGTATATTTCATGTTTTTTCATTGATGTTTATGCCTTGCTAGATCCGGGGGCTAACTTATCTTTGTGACTCCTTTACATTGCTAGTAGCTTTGGAGTTAGTCCTGAGACTCTTCCAAAACATTTTTAGTTTCTACCCTTGGTGATTCTTATAGCTAGGGCGGGTGTATAGAGGGTTCCCATTACTATATTGCATAAAGTCACCTTTGCATCTTTTGTAGAGTTAGCCATGATCGACTTGACATTATTCTTGGCATGATTGGTTATGCGTGTTATGCCTCTCAGAAATTATACAACCCGTGCGGTGGAATTTCATTTTTCGAGTGATTCACCCTGGAGTGGAATGGTAGTTCGGCTGTACCAGCAGGTCAATTTATTTCATATCTTAAGTCCAAGAAGATTATTTCCAAGGGTTGCATGTATCATTTAATTAGGGTTAAGGATGTCGAGCCCGAGACCCCGATCATCTAGCCGGGCCAGCAGCGTGTGAGTACCTAAAGTATTTTCTGATGATTTTACTGTGTGTTCCTTCCTGGAGAGGGAATTGATTTTGGTATTGATCATCTACCTGATACGCAGCCTCTATCTCCATTCCTTCATGTAATGGCTTCCAAATGAGCTAAAGGGAGTTGAAGGACCTCGTTAGGATAAGGGTTTCATCGTGACCGAGCAAGTCTCCAATGGGTGCACCAAAAGATATTTATTCTAAGATGGATGGTTCACTTTAGATGTACATTGACTATCGAAATTGAACAAAGTCACCATTAAGAATAGGTATTCTACCCAAGATCGATGATTTGTTTGACCAATTTTCAAGGTGCAAGGTGTTTTCAAAGATTGATCTCTGGTCCGGTATCACCACTGTGTGGTTCTCTGGGAGTGTGACATCCCAAAGCCCGCCTCTTAAGGACGCGGTATGGTCATTATGAGTTTGTAGTTATGTCTTTGGACTAACGAATGCTCCTATAGATTTCATGGACTTGATGAATGTGGTGTTCAAGCAATATTTGGACATGTTCGTGGTCGTGTTCATTGATGAGATCCTAATATACTTTCTGAGCAACAGGAGCATGCCACTCATTTGAGAGTAGTGCTTCGTACATTCAAGGATCGCCAATTGTATGCCAAGTTCAAGAAGTGTGATTTTTTTGGTTAGACTCCCCGTAGCATTTTTGGGCCATGTGGTATCGAGTGAGGGAAAAAGGTAGATTCTCAAAATCGAGGTGGTGAAAAACTGCCTGTGACCTAAGAATCCTTCAAATATTCCTGTGAGTTTCGGGTTTAGATGGATACTATTGGAGGTTTGTTTAGGGTTTCTCATCCATTGCTACACCTTGACCAAATTGACTCAAGAAGGTAAAGTTCCAATGGCTTCCGAGACTTGTGAGAAGAGCTTCCAAGAGTTGAAGACCGACTCACTTCAAGACCAAGGTTGACCCAACCCGAGGGTACCAATGGATTTGTGGTGTATTATGATGCTTCAAGGATCGGACTTGGGTGTGCGTTGATGAAGCATGGGAAAGTGATAAAATATGCCTCAAGACAATTGAAAGTCCATGAGAAGAATTACCCACCCATGACCTTGAGTTAGTCGCGTGGTATTCCGCCTTGAAGATATGGCGATATTACTTGTATAGGGGTCCATATGGATTTGTTTATGGACCACAAGATCTACAAAATGCTTACGTAGAAAGACCTCAATCTACGAAAAGGTGGTGGTTAGAGCTTACCAAAGATTATGATATAAGTGTTCTTTACCATCCTAGAAAGGCTAATGTGGTGGCGGACGCACTAGTAGGCTCTCTATGGAGAATGTTTCCTATGTTGAGGAAGGAAAGAAAGAGTCAGAAGGATGTGCATCTTCTCGCAAGGTTAGTAGTGAGGCTGGCTGTCTCTTCCGATGGCGATAGTTGTTCAAAGTGGATTCCAAGTCGCTTCGTGACCGATGTGAAATCTAGACAAGATGAGGACCCGACTTTTGACAAAGTTGAAGGAAGCCATTCAAGTCGTATAGAGGTCTTCTCCCAAGGGGGAGATAGTATGCTTTGGTACTAGAGTCGCTATGTGTCCCAGATGTTGATGATTTGAGGAGCCTGGATATTGCATTAGCCCATGGATCTGTGTGTATTCCATTCATCTACGTAATTCACCAAGATGTATCATGATTTATGGAAATATATTGGTGGAATGGCATGAAGAAGGATATTGCATAATTCTTAGCCAAGTGCCCAAACCGCCAAGAAATAAAGGTTGAGCATCAAAGATCGAGGCGTACTTTAGATATTAGCATTTCCACTTGGAAGTGGGAAGAGATTAACATAGATTTTATCACAAAGCCCGCCTGTACTCGTCGACACTATGATTCTATTTGGGTTGTTGTAGACAGTTGACTAAGGCCGCTCATTTTCTATCTGGCCAAAAACAACAGATTCGGTGGAGGATTAGGCCAAGCTATATATTCTAGAGTTGGTTTGATTGCATGGAGTGCCCTTGTTCATCATTTCCTGCACGAGGTACTCAATTTACCTCTCGCCTTGGCGGTCTTTTTCAAAAGGTCTTGGGACTCAAGTCAAGCTTAGTATAGTATTTCATCCGCAAATGGATGGTCAAGGTAGCGGACAATTCAAACTCTTTAATACATGTTGAGATATTGTGTGATGGACTTTAAAGGAAGGTTGGATGATCACTTTCGATCGAGTTTTCTTACACAACAACTACCACTCCGCATCCAAATGGCTCCGCTTGAGGCTGTCTATGGGCGGAGATGTAGATCGCCCGTCGAATGGTTTGAGGTTGGTGAGGCAAATGCAGACGGCTAGATTCGGTCTACGAGGCTATGGTGAAGGTTCACGATAAGAGACACACCGAAAATCTCTCGTAGCCGTCAAAAGTCATATGCTGATGTGAGGAGGAGAGAGTTGGAGTTCGAGGTGGACGATTGGGTATTACTAGTGTATCTCCCATGAAGGGATTCATGCGATTTGGGAAGAAAAGAAAACTCACCCCTTATTATGTTGGTCCCTTACCGATTATGAGAAGAGTTGGTAGGGTAGGGTATGAGTTGGACTTTCCTCGCAGTTATCTTCCGTGCATCCTGTGTTTCATGTATTGCTTTTGAGGAAATGGTTGGGAGATCCAACTCTAGTAGTCCCAATGGGAAGAGTTGGTGTAAAAGATAGCCTTTTAGCTATGAGGAAGTTCTGCAGATATATTTGATTGCCGTTCGAGGCTAAGGAACAAGGAAGTAGCTTCATTTAAGTATTATGGAGGAATCAACATGTTGAAAGAGCTACATGGAAAGTCAAAGGATATATGGCTAAATACCCATATTTATTCTCTACGCCGCCGACTTGAGGTACGGGGCTTTTGCTCTATAACTCGTTTAGTTTTCATGTTCAAATCATGTGTTCAAGTTTTATGTGATATAGATGCATGTGAAGTATGAAATCAATTCAAATATGTGGTTTGAATCGAAGGTAGTCATTCCATTAGTTTTTGGTTTAAATGATCGTATTTGAATATTATAATTGCATCTCTCTACTTTTGTTTCCTACATTCAAGATCTAATGTTCCTAAGTGGGGAGATATTCTAATACCCTGGAAGTTTCTAAGATTAGACCGGGGAGTTAAAAGTTGAAAATCAAGCAAATCGGGAAAACACCATAGACGAGAGGTGTAATGACTGCGGTTGGAAACCATGAGCCATTGTTACCAATGTGGTTTCAGGAGTCGGGTGGTAGTGGAAGCAACGATTGATGTAATTACTCATTGTAGGAAACAACAAGTCATCGCTTGTAGTCGTGGTGAGAGATGGACTTAGCATTTGGGGAAGTAATCGGTCATTCAATGACCCGTCATGAGTTACAATGACTCCGTTGGACAAATAATGGTGACTTACATGATCGATTTCCGGTGCACCGAATGTATCAAGACCACGACTGAAAGAAGCAACCATCGAGTCATGGTGAGGCTCGTGGTAAGGGATGTCTGTGTTTGGCAGGGAGTTGACAACGACCGACTCAACGAAACGTTGTTTGGACCAACGACTCATACTTTCGAGTCGGGAAGGATTCAAGGTATTTGATGAGATAGCGGATCCAACGACTGGATACCACGAATCGTGGTTTCACACAACGACTATGGGATCAATCGTTGGTTTGTTCATGGCAAAGCTTTTTTAGGGACTTTTATTAAGGGTATTTTCGACCTTTCCATGCTATAAGGACCTAATCTATGTCGTTTCATGTATTTTTCTACGCATTTTAAGATAGGTTAAGTCCCTATTGCATAGATCATTCCCATGCATTCATAGTAAGAGAATTCTATAGAGATCAAGCATAGGATCAAGCTTTTCCCTATCAATTCATCCTTGGGAATTCAAGAATTTTAGAATCCGATCTTCATGTATGTAGGGTTACGAATGGGTGATTTTGCTCACATTCATTCCCATTTTCTATTAATATATGAAAAATCTACCAATATCTCATGGGGTTTCAATTTAATTTTTTTGTGAATTTTTAATGATTTGCTAATGGGATTTTATGATTTATGATCTACATCATATTTTATGAATTTGATCCGATTTTACATTTATTTTACTTATAAAAATATTGATTTCGATTTCTACCAAATTAAGCCTAATTATGAATGATCTATAATGAATCAATTTATGATCTACTCTCAATTGTTGATATTTACAAACCTAGCATGATTTATGATTTGAAATATGGATTTATTCAATTACTCATCATGACTTGATGATCTAAGTATGCATGAACCTTATGATTTATGAATCATGTTTTGCCCGACTCATGCGCCTTGATTAATACAGTTCATGTATTTACTAGAATTTTGCGATTATCATGATTCAACTAGCCCATGAATTCATGCATGTTTATACCATGAGCACTATATATATTTTAGAGTAGTATCGAGCACCGAGTAGGTTTAGGGCCTAGGTTTTGCCCCCCGATCTCATGAACTACGTTACATCATAGGCATGACTGTAATTCCCTTTTGTGATTTTCCTAGCCCAATTGGCCCTTTTCTTGGTGATATCACACTTTCATGGTTCTACCCTTGGAAAGGTACGAACGACTCCCCCCGACTAGGTTTACAAATAGGGCTCCATGTGTGCTCATGGGGCATGCTCTGCTAAGAGAATTTCCCACTATTCCTCATGATTTATGCATGTTTATGATTATGTATGTTGGTTCAAGTAATGTTTATTATGGCTTTTCTCTAATGATTATGATGACGATTGTATTACGAATTCTTTGAAAACCTTGAGCCTTATGATATGTTATGTTATGACATTTATGATATTAGCATGATGACCTACTCTTTATTCTATTTTTTATGAGCTTAAGCATATTTTAAATTGTTCGTTTTTACTTACTCTTGCATACTGTACATTCCACGATTGACCGCATACTTTCTATGTTGTATTGTTTCATGATACAAGACCCGACTCTCGTGCTCATCCTCATCTTTAAATCATCTCGTGGTCTGGGCTTCAGCTTGTTGGTGAGTCCTCATGCCTCGAGGACCTTGACTAGAAATTTACGTTATTTATGTTTCAGACTTATCGGTAGTTGGGGATTTGTCCCATCAATGCATCTCAAGCAATAGAGGCTTTCGGATACCGTAGTACTCACTTTTGCGTGTATGTCTCAGTGATTCCTTGCGTTATGTTATGTTATGTTCAGTTTATGCTTCCTCTATGCCTTATGATTATTTTTCTGCATAAAGTGAATAAAGTTAGATGTATGCTTATGTCATGGGTAAACTTAGGCCTCTCGGGGGTCCTTTCCGTGCTACTATCCTGTGTCTACGTTCGGGTCGTGACATATGGTCATTATGAGTTTGTAGTTATGTATTTTGACTAACGAATGCTCCTCGCAAACTTTACTAATTTGATGAGTGTGGTGTCTAAGCCATACTTGGATATATTTGTGATTGTGTTTATTGATGATATCCCGATATACTGAGCGAGGAGGAGCATGCCGTCATTGGAGAGTGGTGCTACAGATATTCAAGGATCGTTAATTATATGTCAAATTCCAGCAATGTGAGTTTTGCTGAATTCGTAGCGCTTTGGGCCATGTGTTTCAAGTGAGGGTATAAAATTGGATTCTCCGAAAATAGAAGTAAAGAAGAATTGGCCTAGAACGGTGAACCCTTCGTATATTCAGAGTTTGGGTTTTGCTTGCTACCATCGAAGATTCATGGAAGGTTTCTACGTTTGCAAAGACCTCTTGACCAAATTGACCCGTAAGAAGGTGAAATTCCACTGGTCGCAGAGGCTTGTGAGAGGAGCTTCTAAGAGTAGAAGACCACTTTACTTCAAGACCGAGCTAACTCTACCGAAGGGTACCGATGGGTTTGTGGTGTATTGTGATGCTTCAAGGATCGGACTTGGGTGTGTATTGATGCAGCATGGGAAGGTTATAACATATGCCTCTAGACAAATCGGGAGAGTTTATGAGAAGAATTACCCAACCCATGATATTGAATTGGCCGCGGTGGTATTCGCCTTGAAGATATAGCGACATTATTTGTACTAGGTTCATGTAGATGTGTTTACGGATCGTAAGAGCTACAATATGTGTTCACGAGAAGGATCTCACCTTGGCAAAGGAGGTGGTTGGAGCTACTCATGATTACGATACGAGTGTGCTTTATCATCCAGAAAGTCTAATATGGTAGCAAACAGGCACTTAGTAGACTCTCTATGGAGAGTGTTCTCACATGGATGAGGGGAAGAAGGATCTAGTGAAAGATGTGCATCGACCGGGGCAAGGCTGGGAGTTAGGCTGGTTGACTCCGACTCAATAGCAAAGGTGGCTGTTCGTAATGCACGTAATCATCCTCGTGACTAATGGAAAGCTAGAAAAGATGAGGAGCCGATGGTAGAGTTAAAGGGAGCTGCTCGTAATAAGAAGGTAGAGGTCTTCATCAAAGGGGGAGATGGTGTGCTTCGTACCGTGTCATCTAGTGTGTTCCAAATTTTGATGATTTGAGGAGCCGATGTCGCATGAGGCTCATGATCCGTGTATTAAATTCATCCGTGTTCCACCAAGATGTACCGTGAGCTATAAGAAGTTTATTGGTGGAATGGTATGAAGAAGGACATCATGAGTTTGTAGCTAAGGGTATGAACTGCCGCAAGTGAAGGTCGAGCATCGATATCGAGAGGTGTACTGTGATACGTATTCCTACTTGGAAGCTGGAAGAAATCAATATGGACTTAATAAAAGTTTCTCGTACTCGCCGAGATAATATGACTCCATTTGGGTTGTGGTAGACAAAGCTGACTAAGACGTTCTTCCCTACCGGGTCAAAACCATGAATTTGGCTGGGGATTATGCCAAACTATAATCTGAGAGCTAGTTCAATTGCATGGAGTGCACTCCGGGCTCATCATATTAGATAGAGGTACCCAATTTACCCCCGCTTTGTAAGTCATTTCCAAAAGGTCTTGGTACTCAAGTTAAGCTCACGTTAACATTTTACCCGCAAATGATGGTCAAGCGGAGTGGGCAATACAAACTCGAGGACATGTAGAGAGCATGTAATTGACTTCAAAGGTATCTCGGGGATGAGCATTTTCCTCTATCGAGTTTGCATACAATAAATGTTATCATTCCAGTATTCGATGGTGCTGCTTGAGGCTGTCTATGGGCGGAGATGTAGATCGCCCATTTGGTTGGTTTGAGGTTGGTGAAGCAAAGAATGATAGACCCGATTCGTTCATGAGGCTATGGAGAAAGTTTAGTTGATAAGGGATAGGTTGAAAACCGGCCAAAGTCGCCAAAAGTCCTATGCCAAGGTGAGAAGGAGAGAATTAGAATTTGAAATTTATGATTTAAATTATAAAAGCTGATTAAAACCCAAAGGTTATGATAAGATTTCAAAAAAAAGGGGAAACTTAGTTTCCTCTATGTTGGCCCATGGCGTAAAAGTGAAACGTGTTGGAAAGGTGGCTTATGAATTGGAGTTGCCCTCTTAAAATAGCTTTTTGTACATCTTGTATTCCATATATCACTTTAAAGAAGTGTTTGTGTGATCCTCGCTCTAGTCGTCCCTTGCGTGGATAGTGTTGATGTAAAAGATAGCCTTTAGTTATGAGGAGGTTCTCGTAGAAATACTGACCGTCATGTTCGAAGGCTAAGGAACAAGGAAGTAGCTTCAATCAAAGTGTTATGGAGGAATCAACCTGTTGAGGGAGCGTGGGAAGCCGAAACGATATGATTGCTAGATACCTACATTTATTATCTACCGTTCGCCTAGCTTGAGGTATCAATTTTTCCCTAAAACTCTATTTATTTTTCATGTTTAGTTCATGTACCCAAGTTTCTTTTATGAATATGGATGTACGTATGATTCGTGAATTCGGGCTCAAATTTATGTAGTTTGAATCGGAGATGGGTCATTCGTCGTTTTCTTAAATGATCTGTATTTGAATATAATGATTGCATTTCTCTACTTTTCTGTGTGTTTTCCAACACTCGAGGATGAATGTTCCCAAGGGGGAGATATTGTTATACCCTAAGCCCAAGGATCGATCGAGAGTTGAAATGAAGAAAAAATTAAAATTTGCATCGTGTCACAAACGCTCGTGAGGTGACCTCATTGGTGCAGCCTCACAAGTCATGATGTGACTCATGGTGAGCCTCAAAAGTGAAGAGTTTGAAATTTGAGAAATTGACTCTGCCTGACATGATCATAAGTCGTGGTCGCTCCATGACTCGTTAGGTCAGTTGTGGAGAGAGTGGTGAGTGAGAAAAGAGGAAAAGGAAGACAAAGCAGTACGAACGGAAGAAACCCTACTTGAAGTCGTGTGGCTCGCCCCTACAACTGTGAGATGAGTCGTGACAAGGTGGTAAAGTTTTTATTGAGAATGAGGCAATGAAAAGGACGGTGCGGTGACCACGACTCGTGGTCACGCAATGCATCGTGATGTCACCCCCCGACGAGCCTAGCGTAGATTTGACAAAGGAAGGTACTGACGCGGGATGACTCACGCAGTCGTGGCTCATGATGCTGAGGCATTAGGTCCCTGGTGGGGACCAACTGCTAGTCATTTTCTCAAGCGATTTTACTAAGGGCTTTTTAATAATTCTTAAGATCCTAAGGCCTAAACTACGTCGTTTTGAGTTATGAATGATGTCTTTTAAAGGCTAAGTTCATTTTAGGTCATATTCATTCATGCGTGCAAGGTAGATGGTGAGAGAGGGTGATCAAGTTTAGTGCTCTTCAATTTCCTCTTCACCCCTATTGTGCATTTAAAGAAGTGTGAGGATCAACTACTAACAGTATGTAGGGTTATGAATGGTGATTCCTTTCTACACCCATCCCCAATCCCTCTCTAAACCATGAATTTCCTATGTCTAATATATGGGGTTTTAACCCAATGCCATGGATTTTTTAAATTCTCTACATGGGTATGATTTAACTATGTTTCTAATATTGAATTATGAATCATGGGCATGTTTTATAATTTTTCAATTAAAATCATGTTTCGAGTTTTATGAATTAAAAGCCCATAGATTAGAAGTTCATAAAAATGAGATTTGAGATGAATGTGTGATTATGATGAGATATTATGATGAAAAGAATGCTTTCAATCTACCCATTTTATAAATCATATTTTTTATGTTAAATGGTTATTCTCACATGATAAATCTTGGAAAATTTTACATGTTCAAGTATGATTTATGATTTCCCAAATTAAGCTTAACACATGGTTTTGGAGCGAAGACTCCCAATTATTTTTTAGCTTCGGTATGGTTTGAGTTAAGCTTCTCATATGCATGATTTCATATTTGAGATGTATTTGATTATTGAGCTTTATCAATAGAAGATGTTGAGCTTCGTTGAAAATGATGTAGAGCATATGCATGTTTTTGGGATTAGCTAGTGTCTAGCAATCGAGTAGGCTAAGGGTCGATCACCCTATGCCTCGTAACCGCCAAATGTAACACCCCAAACATTCCCTAGGTCATACCCGAGGCTTACAATAGAAAACAACAAGAAAACAATACCATATCGTAACGAACCTTAGTACTATTGTTGTGGGTCCAACGGGTCGTTGGAAGTGCTCATTGTTTCATTACCGGAAAAGATGTTAGAAATTTTCCCGTAACCTACGAAGGGATTGTACGGATCGTGGCTTGATTGAATCGGTCGTTATTTTTGGTCATTGAAGCAAATATAAAGAGAATTTCGATGAAATAATGGGGAAACCAAATCTGACGGACTAATAGTTCGTTCTTTGTTACCATGGCTTGTTGGATGGGTCTGTGGTAATGCCAGTTTGTTGAAACTTTCGGGCTAAGTTTAAAACCGTTCTAAGTATATGGATAGACCCGAGCTGGTGAATTTATGGAAGAAAGGTGATTAGAATCAATTCCTAAGTATAAGAAGTGCAATGGATGAAATATGGTCATAAGGAATTTAGCACAAAGTTGAGTTGAGAGCCCTTTACCGATTGAGTGTTCGGGGGAGGTTCTCACAAGGGTAAACTTCAAAAGATCATAGCTCTCATTTTAAAAATGTTTTTGGATGATTTAGCCCTCAAATTGAATCCCTTGAAGTCTTCTTCCAACGATCCAACCTTCAATCAATTGGAGGGGGCGCTTTAGTTAAGGGCGCTTAGTGAAGCAAGAGTGGGTGTAACAATGAACCTCGAATGGGCCGCTAGCAACCAACAACCCGTCCCGTTGGTCGTTGAACCCGCCATCAAGGATTTTGTGCGGCTTGGGGGTATTTTGCAAACTTCTATGCCGCTAACATCTAAATGACATTGTTTTGGGCTTAAGGTCGATTAAAGGGATTAACCTAGCTTAAATCCTCACGCTCTCCGAAAGATCACAGCTAGATTTTCATGAAAGAGCTAGAATTCTTCAACCTATTCAAATCTTCTGGACTCTTCAAGAAAAGTCAAGGAATCATCAACCCAGAATGTAGGTTACGAATGGGTGTTTTTCGCTCACACCCATGCCCATTCTTATGACTTTATGAAAATCTATCAAAAATCTCATGGGGTTTTGAATCCAATTTTATGAAAATCTAATGATTTACTAATGGGTTGTTATGATTAGCTTAATTACATCATATTTTATGAATTTTGATCAGATTTTACTACTATTTTTCTTATAAAATTATTGATTTCAATTTCTACTAAATTCAAGCCTATTTTAAGCATGATCTATGATGAATCGCTCTATGATCTTCTATTCAATTGATGATGTTTATAAGCCCATCATGATTTATGATTTGAAATATGGATTTATTCAGTTACCTATCATGATTTGATGATTTACAAGTTATATGTATGATCTACAAGTATGCATGAAACCTATGATTCATTAATTATGTTTTGGCCGATTCACGGGTCTTATGTCAAGGCTAGTTCACGTATGTACAAGAATGTTTAACATTATCATGATTTAACTAGTAAGACTATGAGTACTATATATGTTTTGGGAGTAGTATCGAACACCGAGTAGGTTGGGGCCTAGGTTCTACTCGTATCTCATAAAAATACACGCCATTGTAGGTATGTTGTGAATCTCCTTTGTGATCGTCCTTGGCCCACTAGTCTTTTCATGGTTATATCACACTATCATGGTTCTACCTCGGCAAGGTATCACGGACACCTCCCGACTAGGGTCACAAGCTCTGGCGTGATGTGTGCTCGCGTACGGGGTATGCTCTTAAGAGAATCTCCCCACTCTCCTCATGATTTATGCGTTGCTTATGATTATGTATATTTGCTCAAGTCATGTTCAATAAATCTTTTCTCTTAAGATTATGATTACGATTGTATTACAAATGTTTTGAAAATCTTGAGCCTTATGTTATATTGTTTTTATGTTATGAGCATGTTGTCCTACTCTTGATCATTTATGATATTTTATGGGTTTTAAATGTCCGTTTACCGACCTTGCATACTCGGTACATTAAAAGTACTAACCACATACTTCCTATGTTGTATCATTCTATGATACAGACCCGCTCTCGTGCTCATCCCCCATTAGTAGTCCATTCAGATTTAGCTATAAGCCCTTTTGGTGAGTCCTTATGTTCCGAGGGCCATATGATCGACCTGATGTTCTTTTTGTTCCGTTTGCCGGTTAGTTTGGGATGTTGTCCCATCATCGCATCTTATATGATAGAGGGTTTCAGACTAATTGTAGTATTCAGATATTATGTATTTTAGTATGTTCCTCTTATCATGCTATGTTATGTTACGCTATGTTTACGCTATATCGTATGCTCCGCATTCCGCCTAAGTAATATGAATTTAGATGAATGTTCATGCCATGGGTAGACTTGAGTCCTCGGGACTCCTTGGCTCCGTTACAATCCGAGTCTACGTTTGGGTCGTGGACAACTTGGTATCAGAGCATTAGGTTTTGAAGTGTCCTAGGATGTTTGAAAGCCACGTTAAGTAGAGTCTTTTTCATGGGTGTGATGCACGCCACACTTATGAAGAAGAGGCTATGAGACATTTAGAAAATGTTCCCTTCTTTCATGATCTATGTTGTGCTATGAAATATCTTTCGATCCTTCTAACTCATGTATTCACACTCCAAAGAATAATGCCGCCGCTGGAATAAAGAGGTGCTCTCAAGTTATTTCTCCTCATAGGAGTTACGAAAAGATAAGGCGTAAGAATTCGTGAACTTGGGTTAGGAACCAAAGAGTGGGAGTACGATCGGAGAAGTATGAAGCCTCCTAAGATAGCCGTAGAGAGGAAAATGGGAAGTCAAGAGATAGTGATTTTTGCCTAGCCTGAGAAGGGGACCAATCTCGAATGATGACTCTTTATGCTAACTGGGGAAATCATAAATTGAAGGACCAAAGTCAAGCCTTGAATTTCGATTGTGAATTCTACCGACAAGAATTATGGGGGATCGATCCATACTTGTTCAGTGTCCTTCCATACTTCGGGGCCTATGTGATACTCTACTTATGTCGTATGTGAACATGTTATGCCCATGTCTAAGTTCCAAGTACTTATGTGTATTCATACTGCATTCATACAATGAGAAGAAACTACTCAGATGGTGATTCCAGGCTTCTTCCACGATTCCATAAATCTCAAACTTTCATGTCAAGTGTCCCTTTGTTATGTATGTAAACTCATGCCTCACCATGCTCACTCTTATGGACTTAATCCTTAAGATTTGCCTTATCGGCTCATAAGATCATGTTATATCAAGTATATGCCTGTACTTAGATTTCTTGAATGATTCATGCTCATAATTTCCTTACTTAAGACTCCATGATTATTCCCCATGATGGAAATGATGGTTAAAATATGTACGTTCAGGATAATTCCATTCCCTCGACGTAAGTGTCGTGTGGCGTAGAATCAGAAGTACAGCTTATCGCCCAAGCCTTGAAGTGTAACAAACTCCACATGGTCGATTGTGACTTTCGACCCGTTTCCCTAGTTTGAATCTTTTCGTATCTTTATTTTTCATTTATGACTTCATGGAGATAGATGGCACAATTTCCGAGATGATCCAATGAAGTTTGGATAAGATTTTTGGCTTTTGGAAGGTTTAAAGTTCGAGAGGTTTCATCAAAGTAAACATTTTCAGGTTAACGAGCTTAAATTTGGATTTTGAAAGCTCTATTAGTTCCAGATGGTGATTTATGACTTAGTTGGATAGTTTGCATGGATTACAAGGTGTTCGGGAATGATTTGAACCTTTGGTTGAATTTATGAGCTTTGAGGAAGCTAAGTTTGACCACGATCAACTTTCGATCAAAATGACCTCATATCGGCAATTTGGTGATTTCAACAGTCCAAAAGTGTATTTTATGATTGAATTGCATGTTTGGTTTGTGAATCGAGTGATTCTTGGATGAGTTTTATGATTTGAATGTTTTATGTTTAGCACATTCTTGGCCACAAATGTGACAACTAAGAAGTTCATTTTTAGTTTTTGAGATTGAAAAATTATTCGTAGGCTTTCAAAATTCTTAGCATGAGTTATAGGAGTTATCTTAAAATTTTGGTGCAATTTCAATAAGTCAAGATCGTAGTTTTATTACAAAATATGAAAACCCTTGAACGAGCAAACATGACGTCTGACTAGGCAAACAAGCACCAAATGGAGTTTCGATTGAATGAGTAGATCCTTATCATTATTTGGGAACTATAGGAAAAAGAATTGTCACATTTTGAGTTTCTATGATGAAGTTATGGACATTTTAGTAAAAAATAAAGTTGTTGGAGTGCCGCTATATAAATACTCCGAACAAGCAGTATTTTTGCACATACCGTGTTTATTTTGTATTTTGAGTATATTTAGTGTTCTAGAGCTCGAATTGAGTGATTTTTGGCAAAGATTCTTCTCTATTAAACAAGGAAGTAAGTATCTAAAACCTTAAATGGTATTTCTCCATGATTTACGCTGGTTTCTCTTCTTTTGCATTAGGAAATTTATTGGAGGAAAATTGAGGATTTTGGGTCTAGAGTTAAGAGACTGTATTTGATGAATTCAAAGTCGATTTGAGCTCCGTTTTGTATGAAAGTTCATATTTGAGTTCTTTATATTATGTGTAACATAATTTTCAAATAAGATTCCGTTTTGCCCTTTGCAAAGCTCGGGATTGACTTTTGAATTGAATTTTTGGGCCAGGATAGAAGTATATCAATATGGGTGTCCATAATTTCATTTTCTATGTAGATTACATATTTGATCAGATTTTTGATCATTCTAAGGGATAGCTGCATGACAAATTTATAATTTGATGCTTGAGCTTTGTTTTGAGGAAGGTAGAGATTTCTTGATTCTTAAGGATCTAAGTAAGGAGAAGCTTAGTCCCCAAAAGATGCTGGGCCATATAGGAGTGTGAGACGTGTTGGAAAGGTGGCCTATGAGTCGGGAGCTACCGAGGAGTTAGCTTCTGCATTCGATGTTTCGTGTATCCTTGTCGAAGAAATGCACTCCGAGGTCCATCTTTAGTGATTCCAAGAGGAGGACATCAAGTGAAAGACAACCTTACCTAGGAGAAGGTATTAGTCGAGGTCCTTGATCATCGTGTTCATAAGTTGGAGAAATAAGGAAATAGCCTCGTGAAGGTTCTATGGAGAAATCATCTTACCGAGGGAGCTACGTGGAGGCCGAAGATAGAATGGTCGAATACTCGCATCTTTCCCTTCCGACTCGCCCTCCTTAATTCTCTATTCGCTCAAGGTCGGGGCCTATGCCCACGCTTTCATGTCTTAGCATGCACATATGTTTCATGAATTAAGTTCAAGAAAGAATCTTAGTCCTGAGTCAATCACTCCACGCTTTTAGCTTAAATTTTTAGTTTTTGGGATTGTAGTTCCTTCCCTAGCCATTCAAAAGATGCTTGATCTACATTCGAGGACTAATGCTTCCAAGGGGGAGATAACACTCTCAAACGTTCCCTAGGCCGACCCGAGGCTTAAAATAGGAAAACAACAAGAAAAGGCATCAACAAAACAATGAACCTCAAGACGGGTTCGTTGTAGGGTCCAACGGGCCACCGAAGTGCTCCGTTACATTACTAAAGATGTCGAAATTTTCCAAACCCGTAAGGGGATTGTACGGACTGCGGCTTGATTTGAACCGGTCATTATTTATGGTCGTTGGAAGGACAGAAGAGAATTTTGAAGAAAAAATGGGGAAACCAACGGATGTAATTCAACGGTTCGTTGCTTGTTACCACCCGCTTGATGGGTCGTTGTCCCGTTTAGTTTGTTAAAATCTCTGCCAAGTTCGAACCATTCTAGGTATATTCATAGACCCGAGACGGTGAATTTATGGAAGCAAGGGTGATTAGAATCAATTCCTAAGTATAAGAAGTGCATTACATGTAAATTATGGTAATAAGGAATCTCTAGCACAAAGTTGAGTTGAGAAACCCTTTACCGATTGAGTGTTCGTATAAGTTCTCACAAGGGTAAACTTCAAAAGATCATAGCTCTAATTTTAAAAAATGTTTTTGGATGATTCATCACCACTAATTGAAGCCTCGAAGTATTCTTTTTCCAACACATCCAACCTTGCTCCAATCGGAGTTCGCAAAGAGTTATGGGCGCTAGTGAAGCAACAACAAGTAACAACGGTCCCGTAACGGGCCGTCAGAATAACCAACGACCCATCCTCGCTGGTCGTTGGAACTGCCAATTCAGGATTTTTTAGTAGTTTGGGGTATTTTGCAAACTCCTATGCTTCTAACTCCTAAATGATGTTGTTTTATGCTTTCTTAAGGTAAGATTAAAGGGATTAACCTAGCCTAAATCGTCACCCTCTCCAAGAGATCAATAGTTGGATTTTTCAAGAAAGGAGCTAGGTTCTTCTTCAACCTCTTCACATCTTCTTGGACTTTCTAGGAAAGTCAAGGGATCATCAACCCAGGTATGTAGGGTCACGTAATGGGTGTTTTCGTCACACCCAATCCCATTCTCTATTAATTTATGAAAATCTATCAAAAATCTCATGGGGTTTTGAATCCAATATTGTTAAAATCTAATGATTTACTAATGGGTTGTTATGATTTGTGAATTACATCATATTTTATGAATTTTGATCAGATTTACAACTATTTTTCTTATAAAATTATTGATTTTAATTTTTTTAATTTTTTTAATTTTTTTACTTTTTATCTTTTTTTATTTGATCTTCTTCTTCAATTGATGATGTTTACAATCCCAACATGATTTTATAATTTGAAATATGGAATTTCAATTTACCTATCACGGTGATTATTGATTTATAGTTATATGTATGATCTACAAGTATGTACATGAAACCTATGATTCATGAATTATGTTTCTTTGGCCGACTCACTGCCTATGTCATGGCTAGTTCTCACATATATAAAGAATGTTTATGATTGTCATGATTTAACTAGCCCATCAAGTCATGCATGTTATACTATGAGCACTATATATGTTTTGAGAGTAGTATTGAACACCGAGTAGGTTCAGGGCCTAGGTTGTGCCCCTGATCTCATAAAATACACGCCACTGTAGGTATGTTGTGACCTCCTTTGTGACTGTCCCTTGGCCCAATTGGCCCTTTACATGGTTATATCACACTTTCATGGTTCTACCCTTGGCAAGGTACTGACACCCTCCTGACTAGGGTCATAAGTAGGGCTTCATGTTTACTCATATGGGGTATGTCGGTTAAGAGAATCTCCCACTGTTCCTCATGATTTATTCATATTTATGATTATGTATATTGGCTCAAGTCATGTTCAATAAAGCGTTTCTCTTATGATTATGATTACGATTGTATTACGAATGTTTTGAAAACCTTGATCATTATTTTATATTCTGATATTTATGTTATGAGCATGTTGTCCTACTCTTATGATCATTTATGAGTTTTTATATATTTTAAATGTCCATTTTATTTACCTTGCATACTCAGTACGTTCCACGTACTAACCGCATACTTTCTATGTTGTATCGTTTCATGATACAGGACCCGGCTCTCAGGCTCATCCCCATTAGTAGTCTGTTCAAATTTAGCTATCAGCCAATTTGGTGAGTCCTCATATTCTGAGGGCCATATGATCAGACCTTGATGTTCTTTTTGTTTCAGTTTTGTCGGGTTAGTTGGGGATGTTGTCCCATAAACCTATCTTATTTGATAGAGGCTTTCAAACTAATTGTAGTACTCTTCTATTATGTATTTTAGTACGTTCCGCTTATCATGCTATGTTATGTTACGTTATGTTTCTGCTATATGATATGTTCAATATTCCACTATAAGTGATATGAAGTTAGATGAATGTTCATGCCATGGGTCGACTTGGAGTCTTTTGGGACTCCTTATCCCGTGTTACGATCTGGGTCTATGTTCGGGTCGTGAAACCAACGTAGGTTTATACATATATATACATTAGGTCGGGACCTCCCTTGTGATCTATCCCCGACCCTATTGGTCCACGAGCTTGATATTGATATCATGGTATCGTCCCTAGCCCTGGCAAGGCTTTGGACGGCTCTACCCACTTGAGTGTGATAGGTGTGACCATGTAAGCTCTATTGTGGTATGTTAGTTAAAAGATGAGTCTCCCATTGTTCCTCATGACTTCGGTTATGCATGTTTATCATTTATGAGATTTCTATATCTATATATGTTCTAAAGAAGGTTTGACTCAATGTTTTGTTTTACTCATGACTATCATATTTCAGCTTTGAGTCAATCGATTCAGTTATGACGTTATGTTATATGATGAAATCATGATTTCATAAAGAATGCATGCAAGCCTACTCTCAGATCCTTATTGTTTATTATTTACATTATGCATTGTCTTTAAATTATTTTATTTACTTAAGCAGTTTTACTTACGTTGCATACTCGATACCTTCCACGTACTGACCGCATACTATATGTTGTATTGTTTCATGATACAGGACTCGGCTCTCAGGTTCTGCCCCGTTCATAGTCAGTCTTTAGAGTTAGCATATTACATTGTTGGTGAGTCCTCATCTCCGGAGGACTATACTTATTCGGATTTCCTTTATGTATTTTCAGTTTCAGCTTTGTTGAGTTAGTTGGGGTCTTGTCCCATTAACTCGTCATGTTTAGAGGCTTTTCAAACAAAGTATGTATTCAGCTTCAGATTGTGTATTCTGATGTTATGTTTAATTTAGACTTCCGCTATATTTATCTTATTGATTCTTCAGTTTTATCAATTGAGTTAGAAGTATGTTTATGCAATAGGTCGACTTGGAGTCTCCCGGAGCTCCTTGTGCGATATTGCAATCCGGATCTCTGTTCGTGTCATGACATGTAGACACCCAAGTCATATCATATCTTAACATAGAATTGAATTATAGAGAGAAGAGAGAGGGAGATAGAGAGTACACTTTCCTTTTTCTTCTTCTTCTTCTTCTTCAATTATATTGGAAAATATACCATTGTTGCAGGTTTTTGAAAGCTTAATATACTATTCATTATGATGATTTTTTGTCCATGGGTATAATTTATCTATCTTCATTCATGAGTAATTGCTAGCTAGGGGTGTATGAGTGATAAATGTTTAACTTTATTGGGTATTGATAAATTATTCTTAACTTCAATATGTAAGCATGGATCTATTGTTTTCTCTGAATTTTAATTGAAAAATTCGTGGTTGAATCACTAGTTTAGTTTACTTATCTTTCTTGAGCTTGTGAAAGAAGAGTGAGATTTGGGTGAGGAAACAATAGGGGGTCTTCGAGTGTGGATGTGTGGTGTTGAGATAGAGATAGTCAAAAATCACATTTCCACTCTATTAAAGGGTTAAGTCTAGAGATAGTTGATCCTTCCTCAAGCTTTGTGTTGCTGACTTTTTATTCTGACCTTGGTATTTGAGAAAACCCAAGGAAAATCATCCTTATGGTTGAAAAACTAGATGATGTGTTTTAATCCATGCTATCCATGCTAGAAATTGAAGGTAAGACAATTGAATCAATCCCAGTCTAGTTAACATTTTATCTATTGCACATCCGTAGCCCTTTCCTAGTGCTTTCAACAAATCATTTGCTCAATCTAGTTTCATAAGTTTGAATTCAATATTTCTTCCCCTTTTTTCCCCAAATTTTTACTTTAAACATGTCTACAATGACGCATTCGAGTTTTAGTTAGTTTACAACTTATGGTTTATCCATCTCAATTCCTTGTGGAATGTGACCCCGACACCTGTTGGGTATTTTGTTTTTGACAACGACCGCTGCCACCTCCCTTAATCGGGAGAGATGTATTGAGTGTTATAAAAAAATAGCACCGTTGCTGGGGAATTGAGTTGTGATTTCCATTAGTTATTTAGTGATTCAAATTTGTTTTTGCATTTTGTGTTGCTTTTATGTTGTTTTTATGATTTTTTTGTTTGCTTAGGTGTGTGAAAATGAGCTATGCTAGCAACGTGAGTAGCGTGGATGGTTTAATGGAAATAGAGGATGATCCTGTGATTAATGATGTAGTTGGTGCTATTCACCTACCACCCACGGTAGGGAATGCAGTTTTCCACTTAGCAAGCACCATGTTGCATCTCTTGCAAATGAAGGGGTTGTTCGGAGGACAAGCTAGTGAGGATGCTAATCGGCACCTCTGAAACTTCATTGAAAATTTTCAACCATTCAATATAACGAACATCATCCAAGAATCCATCCGTTTGAGATTATTCCCGTTCTCTTTGACGGGAGAGGCAACAATATGGTTGGAGGAGTTGCGTCCTGGTTCATCACATTATGGAATGAGCTAATTGAAGCATTCCTAGATAAATTCTTCCCACCTTCCCATATGATCCAATTGAGGGATGAGATTATAAGTTTTAGACAACTTCTGAGAGAGCCTATTCATGAAGTGTGGCTCCGGTTCAAGAAGAAGGTCGCCATTTGCCCTAATCATGGTCTGCCCAATGGATTGTTGCTCCAAAATTTCTACCGGTCTGTTGATTCTATCAACAAATCAGTGGCTAACAATCTTGTAGGTGCTTCAATCATGGACCAAACATTTGGCATGTGTAAGGCACTTCTTGACAGGATGACAAAGACTAATAGAGCATGGCACATTAGAGACACCGAGGTGCTCCCTTGCACCTTCCAACCAACTAGCAGGCAAGTTGAAAAGGCTAGAAGAAAAGCGGGACAAAGTATTAGCTTAGATGATGAATCAAGTGAGTTGATGGCCAAGCATATTTGGGATTCGAAACCAAAGGCATCAACACTGTTGGGACCCAAGGTCACAACCCATATGAGGAAGATGTTCCGCAGCCAAGATATGATGAGGAGTGTCAGTTCATGGTTCAATAGATGATGGGTTCTCGTCAAGGATATCAAGGTTCCAACCAAGGCCCTTGGCATCCTCGCGGTGGGAATCAAGGTTGGAGAGATCGATAAAACCAAGGATGGGGTGATAGATATAACAGGTGGAGAAACCGTGAGCCTGAACGGGATGGGGATATGCACCATAGAAGTGCAAACCCTTATATTCTCCTTCCTAAAGATTATATGGCCCCGATGTATCCTGATAACATCCAAACTATACTTTTCGTTACTGAAGATTATAAACACTCGTTGAATCAAAACAAATATCCCGATGGATGTTGGGGTCGAATCCCACAGAGACTAGTGAATGATATGTACGAGTGTTGTTTGGGAAATTGAATTTAGCTTGCACCACTTGAAAATAAAAACAAAATAAAAATTTTGGGGGAGATTGAGGTTAACAATGGAATGTGAATTCTAATTCGGCTTATTAAGATAGCAAAATGACCAAGGTTGTTGACAATAATGTGAAAGACTAGAGGTGCAGTGTAGTTGATATGCTAAATAAATAGGGTCATGTTAGGTCATCTCATAAGTTCAAATTGTGTAAATAACCTCGGGCAAGTGGGCATTTGATGTTTTTCAACCTCATAAATACCTCTTGCTAGAGTTCTTAAATACCTCTTGCGAGACACAATTAAATCAACCCGATCCAATTTGGATTAATAGTTGCACTAATTTCTAGTTATTAGCTATTATTAATTAAAAGCTAAAATGTGGTTTCTTCTATTTCCAACTCAATTTCATAATCTCACATCCATGTCCACTGTTAAATTCTCTCCCAATACTCAATTCTTCTCTTTCAAGAAAAAATCATGTAAGAACAATTAGACCCATATCAGCAACCATGGATATTCAATTATAAATAGGAGAGAATTTAACAGATTTAAACTAATTAAATAATATTGAGATGAATCTAGAAATACCAAATCTAATTAAGCATTCATCACCACACACCTCTAGTTAATAATTTAGCTACTCATAGTTAATAAATTCAAAAGCACATTTAACAATAAACTCATTGAATTCAATAATAGGAATAGAAAAATCAAATTCAGCAATATGTATTCAACAAGTGTAGTACCTTGCTATGGAGGAAGAAGAAGAAGAAAAGGAAAAACAATCCTTTACAATTTCTCCTAATAGAATTCTTACTTTCTTTTTCTACAAAGAGAATGTTCTCAAAAAGCTAAAAGTTAAGATCTAATGGGTACAAAGTACTTCTCTCTAGAATATATCCAAAAGTAGGGTATCAAATTCTCTCTTTTTTCATGCTGGACATTTTTACCCGTGATCAGCATTCTAGCAGTTGCGGAAGTACTGGCGGTTCTCCGGTTTCATTCCATGAACCGCCAAATATAATTAACTGTGCCTTCAGTGAGTTCCAGTGGTCTTTGGCGATTCCTTCAATGTTTCACCGGTCCCACCCGTGTGCTGCCGATTCTTTTCTCTTCGATCCAACAATTTCAGATGTAATTCGGCGAATGGACCGGCAAGTCACTGGTTGAAGTTCGCGTTTGCCAGTTGCTTTAATTCCCAGAGGCAGTGTTCATCAGTGTTTGGCCGGAATTTCTCTGGTTTTCTCCGTTGGAGCATCTATTTTCACCTGATTCCCTTCTTTTTGCTCATTTTATTGCTCTTTTCTACAAATCAGATATCTGCATACAAAAAGGAAAAACGGGCATAAAATTCATCTAAATGACTTGAAAACTAGACTAAAGCTCATGCTTAAAATCCTAATGAGTTGGTAAATTACCAATTCATCAAACCCCCAAGCTTGAACCATTTCTTGTCCTCAAGTAATACAGTTATTATCAGATGAACAACATGCCACTCCGTACAAGTTTATGCATCAATGACCACTTGACTCTAGACAACCCAAAAAAAATGCTAACCGACTCACTAAAATAGAGAAGCAAATTCCCCTAAAACAAGAAAGATGGAAACACTTCAAGAGGCTACCACCATTCAAAAGCATGATTCACAAGAGCTTTCATTTTGCAAAACGAGGGAATACTTTATCCATGAAGTACACATAGCATCTCAATTCATGATCATTGCACATTCAAAGCTTGCCTTAGAGCTTGCATTTCTCATGCCCTATGCCCAAATTTACCTTTAATGCAATTGTATCCTCAAAAGGGATAATGGCACTCACCGAAGAGAAAATCCCTATTTTTTTTTTTATCATGAAATCAATGTATTCACACAAGGGATTGTGCAAAGAGAATATTGCACTCACTCTCCCAAAAGAAATCTTCATGCACACAACTCGACTCGTAGGCTTTCCCTTCATGTAATTTGCCACTAATGTAGAGAAACTACACTTAGAATCACTTAGGACTTGTGGGTCATAATGTAGGCTAGGGCTAAGGGTAGGATAAATGTTTAGCTTTAGTGACTAATGTCTCCCTAATGTCATAATAAACACTCGTAACATCCCATCATCTTATTGAGACCACTCCGCCTTATTTCTCCTTGTTCATCATCTTTATCTTGTATGTAACATAAGCCACCCTTATAACACCCATTAATTTCACATTTAGCCTTATCTATGCAAGAGATAGAATCTTTTTACTATCCTTTCTCTTTTGATAATTCGAGGTCTTTCAACCCATCGATTCCTTCAATTCATCACAATTTTGGTGCTAACTCAATTTTAGGATTCTCATTTCTCCCCCTACTCTTGTAAACCCCCAAACTTAAGTTTTTGCCTCATTTCACACTCATTTCCCTATCTTCCCCTATTTCTTGGGCTTGAAGCCCCCATTGTTTTCATTCTTTCATCACTAGCAACTAGGGAGGATGGGTTCCAAAGAGAAGGATTAAAAAAGGTCATTAGGCTTATAATGTATTCTCAAAGAAAGGGTGTTATACCCCGAGAACCCAAGGATTAGGTACGAAAGTGAATCAGGAGAAAAACTGGAAAATATTGCAACAGTTGCAGAACGGGTCACTTAACGATTCATGAGGAGGCTAAAAGAGTCATCAACTGACTCATAGGGAAGGCCTGGGATGATGAGGGACTCAGGGTCCCCACAGGTGATGTAACAACTTGTGGTCAGACACCACGAGTAGTCATGTCAGTCGTGGGATGGTCCTAGAGTAAGATAGCAAGGTCTATCTAGTGTACTTAATGGATCATACCTAACGAGTCGTAGTCAGTCCTAACGACCCGTTAGGAGGGCCATTACCAAGCCATTTGAATCTTCTTGAACAACGAGGTGGTGTACTTGATGAAAGGGCATAACGAGTCGTATCACCGGGGGACGAGTCTTCATGTCCTCCGTTAAGAGCCAAAGGAAAATTTCCAGTGGACTTGATAAAAAGACCAGACGACCCATCGCTCTTGGCAATGAATCGTCAGGTCGCCCGTTAGGGTCATCTGACAATTATATCCTGCGAAATAGTAAGGGCCTTCTAGTAATTTCCTACACTCCTAAGACTTAAACGATGTCATTTTAAGGTCGGGACCAGGTCTTTTTAAGGGGAATCATTCCTAAAATCTTCATTTCTATTCACATAAGATTTGAGAGGAAGGAGGAAAGGGAATTCAAGTGTCTTCTCCAAAATTCTTCAAGAATCTACCTAGGGTTTTCAAGGAAGTTGGGAGACTCGAAATTCCAGGTATGTGGGGTGTTGAATGTATAGTTTAGTCCCTATCCATTTCCAGTTTCTCCCTAACTCTACGTTTAAGCCACCAACTTTTGATGGGTCATAACTCCTAATGCATGTTTCCTAAAAAAAATTGATATGAGCATGATGTAGTATGTCTAAACTCATGGGTTGAATTATTGGGCTGTTTCCACCTATTTTACTTAATATTTGATGAATAAATTCTTAAAAGCACATGTCCCCAAATCATGGGGTTCTTAGTGAAACTCATAGCTATGGTGATTTTTAAAGCATGATATATGAACTCTTGAATTTAAGTTATCAATTACTCATGTTATTATTATCACGTTTTCTATGAATTTAAGTATTTCAAGTATGCTTGAAAATTTGGGCAATGCTCACATGTCACTTGTTGTTTATAAACTATGATTCTTTGCCGACTCAAGGGCCCAATTCCATGGCTAGGATTATGAATTTGTAAGCATGATATAATTCTCACGATCTAACTAGCCATGCATCTCATGTATGAATTTCTATGAGCACGTTGCATGTTTTGGGAGTAGTACTTAACACCAAGTAGGTTCGGGGCCTAGGTTACGTCCCGAATCTCAAAACTACGTGCCACCGTAGGATCATGTTTGTGACCTCCTCAGTGACTGTCCCCTATGCCCTACGGGGTCTTCATGAGTGATATCACGCCTTCATGGTTCATACCCTTGGCAAGGTATGAACGACCTCCTGACTAGGCGTTCATGTGTGCTCATGTGGAGTATGTCGGTTATAGAAATCTCCCATTGTTCCTCATGGTTTTGAAATATGCATGATTATGTTCTTTTGGCTCAAGTTAGGATTTATGAAATGTTTTCCCTGCATGTTATGACTTTGATTAGTTTATGAATATTTTTGAAAATATTGCGCCTTACGATGTACTTATGGTTTCGATTTTATGATCATGATGTCCCTACTCTTATACTTTTATGTTGTTAAGCATTGTTTTGCATACCTTACATACTCAGTACTTTCCAAGTACCGACCCCTATATTTTCAGGATCTGGTTGGTAGGCTCAGTATCGTCCCTAGTTCGTGGTCAGTTTCGCTAAATCTCCAGTGGTGAGTCCTCATGATTCGAGGGCTTCGTGTTCGGACTTGTTAAATTATCTTATGTTTTCCGAATGTTTGTGTTAGTTGGGGTCTTGTCCCTTCAACCCATCTTTTTATGATTAGAGGCTTTCAGACTTATGTGTAGTATTTTGTCATTGATGGATGTATTTCATTTTGTCATTCCTTACAATTCATGATACGATTTTCAGTTAGCTTATGATTGATAAGTAAGTCTTCAGCCTTTTATGGATGGATTAGTGTTATGCTCATGCCATGGGTTGACTTGGGGTCTCTCGGGACTCCTTGTCCCGTTTCTACGATCCGGGTGTACTCTCGGCCCGTGTCCCGTGTCTACAATATGTGTTCACACAAAAAGAACTAAATCTTCGGCAGCGGAGGTGGTTTAAGCTACTTAAGGACTACGACATGAGTGTCCTTTACCACATGGGTAAGGCCAACGTGTTAGCAGATGCCCTTGTAGACTTTTTATGGGAAGTGTGTCACATGTGAGTGGACAGGAAGGAGCTAGCAAAGGAGGTACATTGACTTGCACGACTGGGAGTTAGACTAGTCGGCTCAACCGATGGTGGGGTAGTAGTTCAGAACGGGTCAGAGTCGTCCTTGGTAGCGAAGGTGAAGGATAAACAAGATGAAGATCCAACGTTGGTAAAGTTGAAAGAAGCTGTTCAAAGTCAAAAAGTAGAAGTATTCTCCAAAAGGGGAGATGGTGTGCTTCGGTACCAGGGTCTCTTATGTGTTCCGAATATAGGGGATTTAAGAAGCCGGATGTTGCATGAGGCTCACGGGTCCACATATTCTATACATCCAGGTGCCACCAAAATATATCATGCCTTGTGGGAAATCTATTGGTGGAATGTCATGAAGAGGGATATTTCAGAATTTGTAGCCAAGTGCTCGAATTGCCAACGGTTGAAAGTCGGGCATCAGAGAAAGGGGGTGTACTTCAAGACATCAGCATTCCTACTTGGAAGTGGGAAGAAATCAACATGGACTTTGTGACAGGTTTTCCCTGCACTCGTAGACAGCATGACTCCATTTGGGTTGTGGTGGACAGGTTGACCAAGGCTGCTCATTTCCTACCGGTCAAAACCACCAATTTGGCAGAAGATTATGCAAATTTTTACATTCGAGAGTTGGTTAGGTTTAATGGATTGCCCTTGTCAATTATATCAGATAGAGGTACGTAGTTCACCTCTCAGTTTTAGAGGTCTTTTCAAAAGGGACTTGGTACTCAAGTCAAGCTTAGCACAACGTTTCATCCGCAAACCGATGGCCAGGCGCAGTGGACTATCAAAACTCTTGAGGATATGTTGAGAGCTTGTACTATTGACTTCAAGGGTAGTTGGGATGAGCATTTGCCTCTTATTGAGTTTTCCTACAACAACAACTACCACTCCAGCATTCAAATGGCATCATTCGAGGCCCTTTACGGGCGAAGGAGTAGATCACCCATAGGGTGGTTCGAAGTTGGTGAGGCTTCGTTAGTGGGGCCAGACTCAGTTCATGAGGCCATCGAGAAAGTTCAGTTGATAGGGAAAGGCTGAAAACGGCTCAAAGTCGCCAAAAGTCTTATGCAGATGTGAGGAGAAGGGAGCTTGAGTTCGAGGTCGATGATTGATTGTTTCTGAAGGTATCTCCCATGAAGGGAGTGATGAGATTTGGAAAGAAAGAAAAACTCAACCCCCGATATGTTGGCCCATATCGGATAGTGAGGCGAGTGGGTAAATTAGCCTATGAGTTTTATTTATCTTTAGTTCATCCCGTATTTCATGTATTGCTCTTGAAAAAGTGCTTGGGAGACCCAACCTTAGTGGTTCCGGTGGAAAGTGTTGGTGTGAAGGATAGTCTCAGTTATGAGGAAATTCCTATTGAAATCTTGGATCGTCAGGTTTGAAAACTGAGGAACAAGAAAGTAGCCTCAGTAAAGGTGTTATGGAGGAATCAACATGTCGAGGGAGCCACATGGGAGGCCGAAGCGGATATGATGGCTAAATAACCCTATTTGTTCCCTACCGGCTCAGCTTCCGTTTGAGGTATCAAATTTTTTCCCTAAACCTCTAACCAGTTTTTCATGTTATATTCATGCGAATAAGTTTGTTTTATTATATGATATATGTATATGATGTCTGAACTCTAACCAGCTATGTGGTTCTCTTCGAGGGTAGTCGTTCCGTCGGTTTTCGGCTTGAATGTCAATGATTAACATCTATATATATAGCAATTGTTTGTTTCTAGGTTTTCTTCTTGATTTTAACATTCGAGAATGAATGTTCCCAAGGGGGAGATATTGTTATACACCGAGAACCCAAGGATAAAGTCCAGAAGTGAATCAGTAGAAAAACTGGAAAATGTTGTAGCAGTTGCAGAACAGGTCACTTAACGAATCGTGAGGAGGCAAAAAGAGTCGTCAAGTGATTCGTGGGGAAGGCCTAGGATGATGAGGGACTCAGGGTCCCCACGGGCGATGTAACAACTCGTGGTCGGACACCAAGAGTCGTCATGTCAGTCGTGGGGTGGTCCTAGAGTAAGATAGTAAGGCCTATCTAGTGTACTTAACAGATGGTACCTAACGAGTCTTCATCAGTCCTAACGACCCGTTAGGAGGGCCGTTACCAAGACAATTGAATCTTCTTGAACAACGAGGTAGTGTACTAGACGAAAGGGCGTAATGAGTCGTATCATTGGGGGACGATTCATCATGTCCTCCGTTAAGAGACAAAGGAAAATTTCTAGTAGGCTTGACGAAAAGACCATACGACTCGTCGCTCTTTGCAACGAATCATCAGGTCGCTCGTTAGGGTCACCGAACGGTTATTTCCTGCGAAACAGTAAGGGCCTTCTCATAATTTCCTACACTCCTAAGACCTAAACTACGTTATTTTGAGGTCAGGACCAGGTTTTTTTAAGGGGAATCATTCCTAAAAACATCATTTCTATTCACATAAGATTTGAGAGGAAGGAGGAAAGGGAATTCAAATGTCTTCTTCAAAATTCTTCAAGAATCTACCTAGGGTTTTCAAGAAAGTTGGGGGACTCGAAATTCTAGGTATGTGAGGTGTTGAATGGGTAGTTTAGTCCCTACCCAATTTCTCCCTAACTCT
>JACEIK010002189.1:42551-54488 GCA_018107945.1 Datura stramonium | reverse complement strand
GTATGATCTACTAGTATGCATGAAATCTATGATTCATGAATTATGTTTTGGCCGACTCACGGGCCTTATGTCGTGGCTAGTTCATGTGTGTACAAGAATGTTTATGATTATCATGATTTAACTAGCCCATGAATTCATGCATGATATACTATGAGCACTATATATGTTTTGGGAGTAGTATTGAACACCGAGTAGGTTCGGGGCCCAGGTTCAGCCCGGATCTCATAAAGTATGTGCCACCGTAGGTATGTTGGGACCTCCCTTGTGACTGTCCCTGGCCCAAATGGACCTTTTCATATAATCACACACTTCATGGTTCTACCCTTGACAAGGTATGGACGGCCTCCCGACTAGGTTTACAATTCGTACTTCATGTGTGCTCATATGGGGTATGTCGGTTAAGAGAATCTCTAATTGTTCCTCATAATTTATGCACGTTTATGATTACGTATGTTGGCTCAATAAATGTTCATTTGGCTTTTCTCTTATGATCATGATTACGATTGTATTAAGGATGCATTAAAAACCTTGAGCCTTTTGATATGTTATGTTATGATATCTATGGCATGAGCATGATGTCCTACTCGTATTATGTTTTATGAGCTTTTACATATTTTAAACGTCTGTTTTCCTTACCTTCCATACTCAACACATTTCATGTACTAATCGCATACTTTATATGCTGTATCTTTTTATGATACAGGTTCCGGCTCTTAGGCTCATCCTCATATCTAGATCATCTTAGAGTGTACTTTCAGCTTATTGGTGAGTCCTCATGATTGAGGGCCGTTCGACAGACATTCATGCTATGTTATGTTTTAGTACTTGCCCGGATTAGATGGGGGTGTTGTCCCATCAACCCATCGTATGTAGTAGAGGCTTTTAGACAGTATGTACTACTCAGCTGGTGTATGTCTAAGTGATTTTGTTTGTTATGATATGTCATGATTATGCTTATGTTTCTTCTATGCCTTGTGATTAGTCTCCTGCTTATAATGAATGAAGTTAGATATATACTGATGCCATGGGTCAACTTGGGGCCTCTCGGGGTTCCTTGTCCTGTGTTACAATCCGGATGTACGTTCGGGTCATGACAATCCATTGGTGCAGGTTGTGGTCAGCGTCAAAACAGATTCTACACCCTAGCATCTTGTCAGGAGAAGGAGATTTCCCCAGATGTAGTCACTTGTATGTTACGACTATTCCACCTTGATGTATATGCATTGTTAGATCCAGGGGCTACTTTGTCTTTTGTGACACCCTATGTTTCTAGTAGTTTCAGAGTCAGTCCCAACATCTTATAAGAACCCTTCACAGCCTCTACTCCAGTTGGTGAATTGATCTTGGGCGTATTTATACGACCAAACTCCATATTTTCAGCCAAGTGGGAGTCTAGCTGAGGATAATATTGATGTATTTTTGTGTGTTTTTGGTTAATTATGTTTTAGTACTAATGAATGTGGTGTGACTATTTTCAGGTGAAGAATATAATAAATTCAATGTGATGCAGTGGATGATACTTGGACATGACGTATGGAACTTTCTGAAAGTTTAAAAAAAAGGGATTTTGGAATTCACTTCCGTGTCATGCTTAGGATTAATCGCGTGGAACAATGTGCCACTGTGCCTAGGTAGAAGAAGAATTGATAAATTCAGCTCCATGACATGGATCTTGATAATTCCAGAATCCCAGAAATCCAGTGTGAGGGTCCGCGGCAGGCCCGTGTCACGGAGGACATCTAGCGCATTCAGCTCCGTGACACGGAGCTATGGTTTCCAAGATTCCTCAACTTCCAATGCACCTCCGCAATAGCTCCGTGTCACGGAGCCATTTAACCACGATGAGCTCCGGGCCACGGAGCTAGTTTTTCGCTGTGTAATTTTTCACTTGTATAAATAGAACACTTAGATTTTTATTTTTCATTATCTTACAAATTGGCAAGAACGTGGGAAACAATAGTTGAGCTGAAGAAAATTCCAGGGTTCTTTTTTTCTCTTTTCTTCTAAATTTTAATTGTTCTCATGATAAAAACTTGTTTGGATATGTTTAATAAAAAAATGAATGGCTAAATTACCTCATTCTGAGGTTAAGTTTATTTGCATGATTGTATAATTTCATATTATTTTCAGCTGAATTTTCTTATCTTATGAATGGTTGTTCTTCTATTCTTGATTTTTTTTGTTTTAATGTTTGGCCAGCATTAAGATAAATTTATAATCCTCATTTGACTCTGAAAGGAGAATTATTAGGGTAGAACTAGGAATAGGGGAATATGTTCTTATCTTTGCTGTAAATCGAAGGCAAGATTCACGTGCAGGATAGAAATATACCTGTAACGCCATATTCTGTTAACAAAGGGAAAAATGTTTACTTGACCTAGGATGAGTTATTACATCATAGAAATGTGTAGTCGCAAGGTTCATAATTGGGCAATTAGCTAGAGGTTCGAAAGACCATAGTCAGACTCTAATCTTTCCCAACCATCAAATTGAAAGAAAAGGAAGCTGAAGAATAATACAAGTTATACATGATTGCATTTTATGCCTTAAACTTAGACTGTTCTTGCTATTGTTTTAATCAACGTTCTTAGCTTCAATTAGTAGTACTTTATAAATTACGATTTATCAAACTCGTAATTCATTGTTTTATTTACATACTTGCATAGTGTAATTGTGAATACTAAAATAGGAAAAATAACTAAGTTATAGTCCCTATGGGTTCGATATACGGCTTGAAGGAGCCACTATATTACTTGTACGACCACATGCACTTGTGTGCGTTTGGGCAACAACAAGTTTTTGGCGCCGTTGCCGGGGACTAGCAACGTTAGTGAAATTTTTGAGTTTTAGGTTTACATATTTTGTGCAAGTGTTGACAACTTGATGTTAGCTGCTACCCTTGCAGGTACATGGAAATTTCTGAACGCTGGCAAGGAATAAAGAATTGGTGGACCCATTTTTGGAGCCGGAAAGACAGTTTCATTTGCAAAGGAGAGAATCTCTCGAAAGGAAGTTTCAGTTGCTACAGAGGGAAATTCTGGAACAACAACAACATCCATAAGTTAGGCAGGCAGAGTTATTGCCTGAAGTGATGGAAGCAAGACCAGTACACGAGGTGGCAATCCCACACACGAATAATGTTTCCTCTAGCATCCGTAGGACAAAGCCAGGAGGTAGATTTGAGCTAGAACAGAACATGGTGCAGCTATTGCATACTAGTGGAAAATTCACAGGTATCCCTCATGAAGATCGGCAGCAGCACCTACAAAATTTTCTGGAGATCAGTGACACATATATACCCACAGGGGTATCATCAAATGAAGCTTACATTATTCCCATTTTCCTTGCTGGGGGAGAGAAGAGGAGGCTAAAGGCTGAACCACCTAACTCTATTACCACATGGGATGATCTGGCAAAGAAATTCTTAATCAAGTTATTTCTTTCGGGGAAGATAGCAAGGCTTAGAAGTCAGATTCTAAGTTTCAAACAAAGAGATGGTGAGAACCTGTACCAAGCTTGGGAGAGGTTCAAGTCTATGCTAAGAGATTGTCCTCACCTTCATCAGTCAAATGATGTCTTGGTGCATACATTTATAGAAGAATTGGAACCTTACACCAAAATCCTATTAGACTCTACAACTGGTGGGCAAGCATTAGAAAAGACGAATGAGGACCTGTATACACTGTTGAACCGTATATGGCAAGGCAACCCAGAATGGAATGCTAAAACAACTCGAGGTATGGTGAGGAAAGCGGCGGGGGTCTTAGAGGTAGACGGACTCACAGTTATTGCGGCACAGATAGCTGCATTATAGAATTAGATTAACACTCATTTCAGTAACATGAACCTGGGGGAGCCACAAACTCCATTCAATGCAGCCCAGCAAGTGTGGTGTGAAGTTTGTGGTAGCATTGAGCACTCACTGATATATGTAGTGCTAATCCAGACTCAATTTACTTTATCAGGAATATGCAAAGGAGAAAAAATCAACACTATGGAAACAATTACAACCCCAATTGGAGGAACCATCCAAATTTTTCACGGGGCAGTAATAGTCACCAAGGGCAAAGCTCAAATCAAGGTCTACACAGAAACCAGGGGGCACATAAGAATTTCTAGCCTCAATTCAGAGGGAATATGCGCTTGCTCCATCCAGAAACATTAAGGATATGTTGAAGACCATTATAGCCAACCAAGCTCAAATGGAAGCTGACCAGGTCAAATTGACAACTGACATGAAAAATCAACATTTGGCTACAAAGGCTTTGGAGATTCAGCTGGGACAGCTAGCTGGTGCACAGAATACTCGACCCCGGGGTGGGTTGCCAAGTGATACAGACACCAACCCCAAGCAGGTAAATGCTGTCACTACCAGGAGTGGAAAAAAATTGAAGGAGTTGGTGTCAGAAAAGCCAGCACACAAGGCTAAAAGAACAGAGGAGGCCAAAGATAATGATAAGTAAGTGGGGAGTGGAAAGCCAATAGAAACTGAGAAGTTACCACCACCACCATTCCCGTAGAGATTGAGGAAGCATAAGGAATAAGCATGCTTCATGAAATTAATGGAAGTATTGAAGAAGGAACACATTAATCTTCCTTTGGTAGATGTTTTGCAGGGAATTTCTAAGTATTCCAAGTACATAAAGGATATTGTGGCAAACAAGAGCAGACTGATTAAATATGCCATCACTAAGGAGGGCACTTCTCGGATACATAATAGATTGCCTACAAAGCTCAAAGTTCTGAGAAGTTTTACTATCCAAATCACTATTGGGAAGTCCATTAGAGCCCGTGGTTTATGTGATCTAGGAGCGAGCATTAACTTGATTCCTACCTCTGTATTCAAGAAGTTGGGTTTGGGTAGTCCAAGATCCACCACGGTGATTTTGCAGCTAGATGATCACTCATTGGCGAGGCCCGATGGAATTGTGGAAGATGTGCTAGTGAAGTGGGATCCCTTATTTTTCTGGTAGATTTCATAATCCTTGATTTTGAGCCAGACTCGGTAGTTCCATTTATTTTGGGACATCCCTTTTTGGCAACCAGACGAGCTCTAATAGATGTAGGTGTGGGGCAACTAATAATGAGAGTTCATGAAAAGGTAGAAGTATTCGATGTCTACAAAGCCAAGAAGCTACCTGCTATTTATGAAGAGTTGTCATTCATTATTGTTATTGACAAAGAGTCCGCACTTCAGCTTATTAGCCCGAATGATCACTTGGAAAGAGCTTTGGTGGGACATGATTTGTTCGGGGATGTGGAAACCTATGAAATGGTGCAAGCTTTGGATGAGGCCAAAATGTTCTTTCAAAAACAGGAGTTCGAGCCCCTACAGCAGTCCTTAGAGCCTCCACCCAAGCCATCAATCGAGGAGGCCCCCAAGCTAGAGCAGAAAGCATTGCCTCCACATCTTCAGTATGTATTTTTGGGAGAAGCTGACATATTAACGATCATTATTTCATCAGGACTAACAGATTCACAGGTTCAAGAAGCATTAGTGGTTCTGAAAAGGAGAAAGAGAGCCATAGGATGGCAAATGTCAAACATCCGTGGAATCAGTCCGGCTTTGTGCATGCACAAGATATTAATGGAGGAAGGATCCAAGCCAATTGTACAACATCAAAGGAGGTTGAACCTAGTGATGAAAGATGTAGTGAGGAAGGAGGTGATTAAGTGGCTAGATGCAGGAATGGTATATCCTATCTCCGATAGTGAGTGGGTCAGCCCGGTTTAGTGTGTCCCAAAGAAAGGGGGCATGACAGTTATCACTAATGAGAAGAATGAGTTGATTCCCACTCGCACAGTCACAGGTTGGAGGATTTTCATGGATTACAGGAAATTAAATGAGGCCACCCAGAAAGATCACTATCCTATACCATTCATCGACCAGATATTGGACAGACTTGCAGGCCAGGAGTATTATTACTTTCTGGACGACTATTCTAGCTATAATCAAATAGCTATAGCCCCAGAAGATCAGGAGAAGACCACATTTACCTATCCCCATAGGACATACACTTTCAAGCGTATGCCCTTTGGGTTATGCAATGTACCATCTACCTTCTAACAATGCATGATGGCAATATTTCGTGACATGGTGGAAGATTGTGTTGAGGTATTTATGGATGATTTTTCTATTTTTGGTAACTCATTCGCTGTATGTTTGCAGAATTTTGACATGGTCTTGGATAGGTGTGAAGATACAAACCTAGTACTGAATTGGGAGAAGTGCCACTTTTTAGGCAAGGAAGGAATTGTCCTGGACCACAAGGTGTCACAAAGCGGCTTGGAGGTTGACCGTGCCAAAGTAGAGGTGATTGAGAAGTTACCACCCCCAGTGTCTGTCAAGGGTGTCCGCAGTTTCTTAGGACATGCTGGGTTTTATAGACGGTTCATTTGGGATTTCTTAAAAAATTCTAGACCAATGTGCCGACTACTGGAAAAAGATGTGAAATTTGAGTTTGGACCAGAATGTGTTAGTTCTTTTGAGGAGCTAAAAAAGAAGCTAATGGAGGCTCCCATTTTGATTTCTCCTCATTAGAAACACCCATTTGAGCTGATATGTGATGTCAGTGATGTGGCTGTGGGTGCAGTATTAGGGCAGAGGAGAGAAAAGATTTTTCACTCCATATACTATGCTAGCAAAACACTGGATGCTGCTTAGGCAAATTATACTGTCACAGAAAAGGAGATGCTGGTGCTTGTTTATGCATTTGATAAATTCAGGTCCTACATGCCTAGGACAAAAGTGGTGGTATACACGGATCATGCGGCCATCCGTTACCTATTCAACAAGAAGGATGCTAAGCCTAGGTTAATTCGGTGGGTATTATTGCTGCAGGAGTTCGACTTGGAAATCCGCTACATGAAGGGCAGCAAAAATTAGGTAGCAGATTGTTCGGCTGTCTAGTTGACTACACGCAAGTGCACGTGGTCGAACAAGTAGTAAGTGGCTCAAGTAAGCCAAGTATCGATCCCATAGGGACTGGACTACGGGGCAAATCTACTCAANTCCCTTGGTATGCAGATATTGTGAACTTGTTAGTTAGTGGAGTATACCCACCTGAGGCAACGACTCAACAAAGGAAGAAGCTGAGGCATGAGTCCCGGTAATACATATGGGATGAGCCGTATCTATTCAAGCAGGGACCAGATCAAGTGATGAGGCGATGCATTCCAGAAAGTCAGACGACAGAGGTACTAAGGAGTTGTCATTCATCGCTGTATGGAGGTCATCATGGAGGAGAGCGTACTGCTCACAGAGTGCTGCAATCTGGGTTCTTTTGGCCCACACTGTTCAAAGATGCTGCATCTTATGTCAAAGTATGTGATCGATGTCAAAGAACAGGAACAATCGGCATAAGACAGGAAATGCCATTGCATCTCATATTAGAAGTTGAGGTGTTTGATGTGTGGGGATAGATTTCATGGGCCCGTCTCCACCATCGTTTGGCAATCGATACATCTTGGTGGCAGTGGACTATTTGTCCAAGTGGGTTGAGGCAGTAGCGTGTCCCAGGAACGACAACAAGGTGGTGACTAGATTTGTGAAGAAGCAGATTCTCACCAGGTTTGGTACGCCACGAGCAATTATCAGTGATGGAGGGGCACACTTTGTGAATGCAAGGTTCAGGAATTTGCTAGAAAAATATGGGGTTCGGCATAAAGTGGCAACAACATATCATCCCCAAACTAGCGGGCAAGTAGAGGTGTCAAACAGGGAAATTAAACAGATTTTGCAGAAAAAGGTGAACGCACAACGTTTGGATTGGGCCAGCAAACTGGATGATGTATTGTGGGCTTATCGAACGACATATAAGACACCCATTGGGACTTCACCGTACAGATTGGTTTACGGGAAAGCATGTCATCTACCCGTGGAGCTGGAACATCGAGCTTTTTGGGCTGTGCGGAAGTTGAACATGGATCCTGAGCTTGCAGGAAAGAGGAGATTGATGCAGCTGAGTAAGTTGGATGAGTTTCGATGGCACACATATGAAAGTGAAAAATGCTACAAAGAAAAAATGAAAAGGTGGCATGACAGGCACATGGTGCATCGAATCTTTGAGCCGGGCCAAAAGGTGTTGCTATTNCTATTCAACTCCATATTGAAGTTATTTCCAGGTAAGTTGAGGTCTAAGTGGTCTGGACCATCTAAGGTAGCAAGGATGACCCAATACGGGGCGGTGGAATTGTGGCAGGAAGATAAAAGTGCCACACTCTTGGTCAATGGTCATAGATGTAAGCATTACTGGGGTGAGGGCGTTAATCGATAGAAGATGTCTATCACCTTATCTGAGGAATGAATGTGAGTTGGGTCGTGCCACGATGATAAATCAGGCGCTACACGGGAGGCAACCCATGAATTTAATGTAGTAGTTAGGATTTACTTTTGAAAAAAAAGGTCGTGCCACGATCGAAACTAAGGAGCTGGGTGGGAGGCAACCCACTATTTTCTAACTTATTAGTGTTTTTGGATGATTTGCAGGATGTAATAAAGCTAAAACATGATCTAAGGGACAAACGCATGGCAAGAATAAAATTGAAGGCCGGAAGTGAAAAGGTAAGTGAAATGGGAAAGCCAATATCCAACAAGGGTGCGCGATTGCTCTGTGTCACAGAGCTTGATCTCCACATTCAGCTCCGTGACACGGAGCTGTTTGACAACTCAGCACCACAGAACCAGTAAGGGTGCATGATGGCCCCATGGCACGGAGATGAAGCTCTGCGATAGCGTTCGTGCCACGTTCAGGTGTATTTCCCGGGGTTCACCTAAAAACCCCGGTCAACCTGTCCGCTAAAATCAGCATTTCCACCCCAAAATATTCATCTCCTCCGCGTCAGAAGCCCTATTCCCCTTTCCCCTTGAACGTGACATGTCATAGGCTCCAAGATTTCGCCCCATCTTCTCAAAACAAAGTTCCCAGGTATTTCTTGGTTTTCTCCCTATTTTTTTAAGTAAATTCTGAGCATGAACATTGGGTAAGCCAAGGTAAACCCTAAGTCATGGGCACTTGATAGAATCAAGCTTTTGTTGGTTAATCATGAAGTTATTTGATGGTACTTGCTCTATTCTCTTGATAATGACATGAATTATTGCATTTTGCATACTACCTACATGTGGGGGTTCTTGATGGGTTTAGGGAAGAAGAAAAGGGGGAGTGAAAAACAGAAATTGGGAAATTCATGCTTTTGTTCCTGATTTAGTTTTGCAACGAGTGTTTGGCTGTGCACATTAGGAGAGGATAACATTGCTGGGTTGTAACATGAGAATTGGACATTATCGAATAAATGTGGGCATGGACAAATTGTAAGGTCCTGATTGCAAGTTCCCAACTGCTTGAAGTCTGAGTGAAGTATTAGTAACATCATGTAAATGTTGGTGTCTTGATTCTGAGTTATTCAAGTGTGCGAAGTTTGAGTAGTACACGATAATTGCCAAGTTTAATATCTCAATGAAAAGTGCCTTCAGTGAAAATACTGTATAATGTTTTGTTTGCTCAATCTTGTCAACGTGTTGATTATGTTGAATTGTGGGAGAAACTAGTCATTGAAGTGTATAGAAGGGGAAGTCTGAGTACCCGAATGACTATGACTAGTGAAACCACGCTAGAAACTAAGTTTGGGGCAATCAACCAAAGCCCTTCCCTAGTGTTGGCTAGCCCTTTTAATTACTGACAAATTTGGTCTATGTGTTTTGGCTGAACAGGAACAATGTCGGCTAGACAGGACAAAAGGAAAGGTATCTCATCCACCGACACAGGCCGAAAAAGGCTCCGTCTGGGCGCAACTGTGCCAGCAGCCCCACATGTTCCTAGGGGCCAAAAAAGATGACTTGGTACTATATGGGTGGTGGAAGAAGGAAAAAATGATATCCAAAGCATAAGAAGTCAAAATACTTCCCGGAGGAGCAAATTGATCGGGAGAATTTAGCACAGGAGTTCCCCCGGATACTGCAGAGGATACACACCTTGGGCATGGACTTCATTTTCAATGAGCCTAGGGAGTGTAATTTACACATGGTGCGGTAATTATATGCGAATCCGCAACCACATAGTTATTCGGGGTCAGGTTGTTCCATTTGAGGCACATCATTTGAATGCAATCCTGGGGACACCTGACACAGATCCGCACCCACTCTGCTAGCTTAATATCACCTCACCATATTTGTATATCCAGCACACATTATGCGGCCAGCGATCAACAGCTAGATGGATCCACCACAAAAAGAGAGGATACCACCAGACATTACCCTATTCCCAGATGAACAGAGAGGCCCGAATTTGGATGACGATTGTCTGAACCTGCCTTATTCCAGGGGTGCTCATGAATGATGTCACTAGGGACAGGGTCTGCCTAGTATATGCATTAATGCGAGATGTGGAGATCAATGTTGGGGTTGTGATAAAATCCGCCATGAAAAAGGCAAGGCTGCACCAGGGGCACAAGTATGGTTTTGGAGGCTTACTCACCACCTATCTCAGGAGCCAGGATATCGAAGAGGAGGGTCTAGACTATAGACCAAGGTTGGAATGGCTCATTGTGGACATGACCAAGACTAAGGCGCTAGACACCACCTATAGTCCAGTTCTTACATTAGCCTAGCGGCACGCTCGAGATGATAGCTATGCAGCCAGGATGTTTGGACTGCAAATGCTGCAGCTTCGTATTGATGGACGGCCCACAACAGAGGATGAATTGTGGAAGGTGGACAAGGACTACCCAATGAATGAGCATGCCAGATCCATGTGCAGAATTGGCCCAACATTCGTAGAGCCGGTGGATGATGATGAACCCACCGATGAGGAGAGGCATCGGGAGGACTCATACATTGAGTCAGATGATGATGAGGGTGATGACTCTGACCTCGGTGAGGAGGCCTTTGCACCAGATGAGGAAATTGAATCAGTTGTTTGATCAGGGAGTCTTTGCCACCTAACTCTATTTTTACATTGATTTGTTGCAATCATTGAGGACAGTGCTCATTTTAAGTGTGGGGTGGTTATTTTGTTTCTGGTTATTTATGTGATTCTCAGACTGTGGCATGTATAAAATGGTTAAATAGAATTTATGGCATGTAATGTCTGGCTAGGAACAAGATGTGGTACTCAGTCTGTAACAGCTAGTAAGCTTATGTGTTTCTGTTCCTATGTTGTACTGTTGCTTGTGATTATTTTTCATGTTTCTTTTTATTGGTTTTCTCGGCTTTTGTTTTTGATGCTTTTCCCGAGAATAGTCCCTTTGAACCGAAAAGGATTTTTTTTAGTCATAGGTAGAGACTGTTCCCTACGATGGATGGATGATGACCGTCTTAAGGGAATTTAGTCATGTTTAGGAAATAGGAAATAAAACCATCACCAATGGGCTAAGGCACTTCACTTGGTTAGATGCTAGACTTCATGGAATATACATTTGAACAAGCAAATAGTGAGGAGAAAATGGTAGGATCACATAGGCCGTGGTGTTTAACTCTAAATTACCAAATTGTAGGCTTAATTGTGCTTGTCACTCAATATGTATGAAATCATAAAAGGGGTCTAAGCTAACCAAAGGTGAGCCTCTGTTCCATGTGTGGTGAGAACTAGTTGTATTTCTTGCAAACTAACGTCTAGAATTTTCCTTGCATGTATGAAATGCTGAAAGTGGCATTAAGGCACTTCTTTGTGAACCAAGTTAGTTGACCCATCTCATTCATTCTCCCTTACATTGATGATTGTCCCTAGTGAGCCCCGTTTGAGCCTTTAATCCTAATTTTATTGGAACAACATCACTAAGGAGCCTTACCTCATTTGTTCAAATGGCCTTAATGTCACTTTGATCCAAATAGATCCTATTGCACTTTATAGAGACAATATTTCAAAGGAGAATATCAAAAGAACATGGAAAGAGTAAAGGGAGGAAGAAGTGGTGCGTGTACTTCATTTATTACTCATAAGC
>JACEIK010002188.1:214814-226509 GCA_018107945.1 Datura stramonium | reverse complement strand
TCAGGAATTTTCTAGCTAAGTATGGGGTGCGGCACAAGGTAGCAACAACGTATCATCCCCAAACTAGTGGGCAAGTGGAGGTGTCAAATAGAGAGATAAAACAGATTCTACAGAAGACAGTGAATGCACAGCGAATTGAAATCCAGGAAAGATGATGACCCAATTTTTAGGAAACTGAAGGAACCTGTACGGAGTCAAAGGGTGGAGGTTTTCTCCCAAGGGGGAGATGGTGTGCTTGGGTACTAGGGTCGCCTGTATGTTCCAGACATTTATTGTTTGAAAAGACACATAGATCCAGGTATTCTATTCACCCGGGTGCCACCAAGATGATCATGATTTGCGGGAAATATATTGGTGGAATGGCATGAAGAAGGATATTGCAGAATTCGTAGCCGAGTGCCCGAACTGTCAGTAAGTGAAAGTTGAGAATCAATGGCTGGAAGGCATACTTCAGGATATTAGCATTCCCACTTGAAAGTGGTAAGATATTAATATGGATTTCATTATAGGACTACCTTGTACTCGCCGACATTATGATTCTATATGGGTGGTGGTGGACAGGTTGACCAAGGATGCACATTTTCTACCGGTTAAAACCACAAATTTAGTAGATGATTATGCTAAAATGTATATTCAGGAGTTGGTGCGATTACATGGAGTGCCCTTGTCTATTATTTTAGACTGAGGTACTCAGTTTCCCTCCCAGTCTGGCGGTCTTTTCAGAAGGGCCTTGGGACTTAAGTTAAGCTCAACACAACCTTCCATCCGCAGATGGATGACCAAGTGGAACGAACAATCTAGACTCTTGAGGACATGTTGAGAGCATGTGTGATGGACTTCAAAGGTAGTTGGGATGATCATTTTCCCCTAATTGAATTTGCTTTCAACAACAGCTATCACTCCAGCATACAAATGACACTGTTCGAGGCTCTCTATGGGCAGAGGTGTAGATCGCCCATCGGATGGTTCGAGGTTGGTGAGGTAGCTATGATAGGGCCAGAATCGATTCATGAGGCTATGGTGAAGGTTCAGTTGATAAGGGACAGGCTGAAAACTGCTCGGAGTCATCAAAAGTCATTTGCCGATGTGAGGAGGAGAGAGTTGGAGTTCGAGGTGGACGATTGGGTATTTCTTAAGGTGTCTCCCATGAAGGGAGTCATGCGGTTCGAAAAGAAAGGAAAACTCAGTCCCGCTATGTTGGTCCCTACCGGGTTTTGAGAAGAGTCGGTAAGGTAGTGTATGAGTTGAAATTTTCCACAGAGTTATCTTCCGTGCATCCCGTGTTTCATGTATCGCTTTTGAAAAAGTGTTTGGGAGATCTAGCTCTAGTAGTCCCTGTGGACAACGTTGGTGTAAAAGATAGCCTTAGCTATGAGGAAGTTCTAGTTGAAATATTGGATCATCAGGTTCGGAGGCTAAGGAACAAAGAAGTAGCTTCAGTTAAAGTATTATGGAGGAATCAACATGTTGATGGAGCTACATGGGAAGCCGAAGAGGATATAATGGCTAAATACCCATACTTATTCTCTACCGGCTCAGTTCCGACTTGAGGTATCAGTTTTGCTCTATGTCTCTATTTAGTTTCATGTTAAGTTCATGCACGAGTTTCTTTTATGTATATGGGTGTGTATGTGATTTGTGAATTCAGTTAAGCTATATATTTTGAATCGGAGGTAGTCATTCCGTCAGTTTTCGGGACTAGATGATCAGTATTTGCGTATGATAATTACATGTTCTCTGTTTTCTGCCTTTTTCCTACATCCGAGGATGAATTTTCCCAAAGGGGAGATATTGTTATGCCTCGGGAGCTCAAAGATCGAACCCGAGAGTTAAAAAGGGGAAAATATAAAACTGATTTTGCAGGCACAGGACGAGTCATGGGATGACTCGTGAGGACACCCCCAAGTCATCAGGTGACTTGTTGGGGAGACCAGTGAGGAGTTGGGAAGTTAGGAGAAAGGGTCCCAACGGGAGTGGGAACGACTCGTGGTCAGACACCATGAGTCATTAGGTCAGTCGTGGGGTGAGGGAGGAGGAAGAGAAAAGGAAGGAACTAGTGTACTTCACGGTCGGTGACCATGAGTCGTGGTTAGCCACCATGATTCGTTGGGTTCCTTGTTACCAGTCAAATGATCAATTCCGGAGTTTGAGGTAGTGCAGTTCATGATTGGCTCGTGGTCACCCTTGATGAATGGTTATGTGACCCGTTACGAGCCCAGGAGATTTGACAAGCAGTGCACCTCATGAGCTAGGCGGCAAGTCGTTGCCTTGGACCACGAGTCATCAGGTCGTCAGTTGGGACCACCTGGTAGTATTTTCCTGTGAATTCAGTAAGGGACTTTTCGTAATTACTAAGTTCCTAAAGCTTATACTACATCGTTTAAGGCTCATTTTAGTGGGTTTTAAGTGGGGAAAACCTATTCTAAGTTATTCCCACCAGGCATGCAAGCTTGAGAGGTTGAAGAGGTGATTCAAGGCTAGTATTCAAGGTTTCCATGCAATTTCCTCTTGGGTAATCAAAGATTTGGTGGAATCAATCCCTTCTAGGTATGTAGGGTTATGAGGTGGGTGTCTTCTTCCACACCCATGCCCAATTTCTATCGAATCATGAAAATCTCCTATGATCCAGTGTGGGGTTTTACCAAAATGCATGAATATTCAATTTCTTTACATAGGTATGAGTTCATTATGATTTTATTATGGAATTGTGAAGCATGGGCTGATTTTACAATGTTTTCAATTAAAATTTTGTTTTTAGATTTTATGAATGTTGAAGCCCATTGATGATATAATCATGAAAAGTAAGATTTACGAAGTAAATATAATAATGATGAGATATTATGATGCAAAGCATGATTTGAATTTACCCATGTCTATAATTATGTCTTCAATGAGAATTGGGAAATTCTAAGTATGATAAAGCTTTGGGAAATGCCCACATGTTGATTTCAAATGATGATTTTTCTGAAATAAGCTTACCACATGGTTTTGGAGCAAGGGCTCCCAAGTATGTTTAGCTTGTGGTATGTTTTAAACTAAGTTTCTCATATGCATGAATTCGATTGAGATGTATGTTATTATTGAGCTTTGTTTTCATACGATGTTGAGTCTATGCATGATATCATGTTGAGCTTCATTAATAGACGATGTTGAGCTTCGTTATCATGATGTAGAGAATATGCATGTTTTTTGGAGAAGAGTCTATCACCAAGCGGGCTAAGGGTCGATCACCCGCCCCAGAACTACGCGCCAACGCAGGTTGATACTATTGTATGTCTTGGGACCTCCCTTGTGAGCTTCCCCTTTCCTAAGTGGGCCTTCAGTTTGATATAGATATCATGGTAGCATCCTTAGCCCTAACAAGGTTCTGGAAGGATCTGCCCACTTGAGTGTGATAGTTGGGAACACGTAAGCTCTATCGTTGTATGTCGGTTAAGTGATGAGTCTCCCATGGTTATTATTTTATACAAGCATGTTCTAAAAGCAAGGTTTGACTCATTGTTTAATATTTCTTATAAATGTCATACTTCAGCTTTGAGTCATTCGAGTCAGCTATGATATTATGAGGTTATGTATAGTCATGTTATGAAAAGTTTATGATTTCAGAAAGAGTGCATGCCAACCCTTCCCTCAGATTTGAAAACCTATGATATGATATGAGATGCTTTAAATGATTTACTTTACTTGAGCGGTTTTACTTACCTTGCATTCTCGATACATTCCACGTACTGACTGCATATTTCCTATGCTATATCGTTTCATGATACAGGACTAGGCTCTCAGGTTCATCCTCGCTCTTAGATAGCTTATCGAAGTTAGTAACTGCTCGGTTGGTGAGTCCTTATCCTTCGAGGGCTAGACTTTCGGTTTCCTTTATGTATTTCCAGTTTTAGTATTATTGAGTTAGTTAGGGTCTTGCCCCATCAACTCGTCTAAATTAGAGACTTTTCAGACTTATGTATGTAATCAGCTTCGGATGTTTATTCAGATGTTATATTTAAGTTAGACTTCTGCTAAATTTATATTGTTGATTCTTCAGTTTATTAATTGAGTTAGATGTATGCTTGTGCCATGGGTCGACTTGAGGTCTCTCAGGGTCCTTTGTCCCGTATCTATAGTTTGGGCCTCCGTTTGGGTCGTGACAATCTGTGCAATAGAAACACTGAGAGTTCTTTATAACCCCAATTCCATCAAGTAATTCTCCAATGGGTAGTCTCTATTTCATTAACCTCCATAGTAAGAAGGGTATCTTAAATTGTATACTTTTGATCCATATATTGGAGAAATATTCTTGAAGATCTCCGTTCTATCTCACCTTTTCCCAAGCACTACTAATTGTGAATTTTCAGAAGTAGTGAGCATCTATCATGGTTTGTCCCAAAATTCAATTTCCTTATCAAAAGTTATTTCCTTCTCAATGTGGTCAATCACTTCCTAAGGGAAGTAGTTGATATAATGTGTCCCTATCCTATTCTTCATCCTCCATCCATTGATTCACATCTTCCATAGTTCAATCAGCTACCTGAGATAGTGGTAAGACATACTGTAAATCCCCTAATTTAGTTCAATTGTCAAATCATACACTAGAGTTTCCGCATCTAGTTCCCACCATATCATTTGATCAAAGCAATCCTTGGATTCTAGCATATGTTTCTAGTTTTGAGACCCTCCTTTAATTCAAATAATTGAGGCCTGTGTCTTTTAAAGTATCTGTTCCACATATGATTTGACTATAATGATTTTTTGGTTATGAAAATTCACCAAAGTTTTTCAGACAAGACTTTAGTTACATCAAACAAAGACCTAAACCCAAGTCCTTCTTTTTCCTTTTTGAAGGCATATGTTTGCTTAGGATATCTATTGCTTATTTCTTCCTTCCTCCTTGTTATTCCAGAAGAATCTTGCAAATAACCTATACAAGTCATGAACAACACATTTTGAGGGGGGAGGGGGAGTGGGAGATTTCTAATAATAAATAGATAGGGATATTTTGCAGTACATTATTTATTAGCACTGCCTTCCCCCAACTGATAAAATCTTCCCTTTCCAAGCCTGCAACTTATTCTTAACTTTCTTTATAAAATCTGTGAAATGATTTTTCTCTTTCTTGCATGTCCAATAAGGCATCCAGGATATACTAGAGGAAACTTCCCTCTAGAAAAACTAGTAGTCTCTTCCACCTGCTGGACTAATGGATTAGCTTTCTTCTTATGAACATAGAAAAAACTATTCTCTTTGTTTATCTTCTTCTTGACTAAGCTTAATAATCACCTAAAGTCTTCATAATCTATTATAGTAAAGATTTATCTCTAGAGGTAAATATATTAGTGTCATTAGCATAAGCAAATAATTAGGATTAGAACTCCATTTGGGCATCCTAAAGCCCTTGAATGTGTTACTCTGAAACAAAGCATTCAGGGCTCTAGAAATTATTTTTAGCCATAATAAATAAAATTGGGAGAGAGAATTCCCTTTCTTCACTCCCCTAATAGAGTGAAAAAAGCTATGAACTTTCCTATTTATTAGCATCGAATACCAGTTGTTGGCCAATAATCTCCAAATCTTATCTACAAAGATGCTATTGAACCCCAAAGTACTTTTATAAGAAAATGCCAAGATACCATATCATAAACTTTAACCATGTAAAGCTTTATGACAGTATTTGCAGGTCTGCATCTTCTTTATATGTCAGTTATAATCTCTTGGGATAATAACATGTTTTCTGTGATACACTTCCTTTTTACAAACCCTAATTGATTATGAGAAGTAAGATCGGGGAGAAGGTCTATGCAACACCCCAGAAGTCCATAAGATTAGATCCTAGATATAAAATAGAAAATCAGTAGAAATTTGACTTTTTTCCTCAGTACGACTCACACCATGAGTCGTGGGAAGACTCGTGGTAAGTTGTTTAGAGATATCACTAAGTTCACAATTACTACAACTCAAACCATGGGTCATGGGTAGACTCGTATTTATATGCCTATCAAGATCCTGCAACCTTACATTTTCCTTCCAAGGGCCACAAGTCCAAATCACAACTCATAGGTTGGGATCAGGAGTCGTGAGAAGCACCCGTGGTTACCCTATCAGTGACCCTCCAAGAAACTAAAACTCAGACCATGATTCATTGTATGTGAGTACAACTCCTAGGTATGAATCATGGTCCCCAATTCAATGAAGTGTTCGGGTTAATCCCAGAAACCATGAGTTAAGGTAAGACTAATGGTATCAAATGATGACCCACCCTGATAGTCCGTGGTATGACTTTTGCAAGTGTTCAAGTTTTCTAGTAACCTTGAGACCAATCCATGGGTCGTAGGGTAATAGTACGAGTCATGGTACGATCCGTGGAAACTCAATTCTAGAATTTTGAATGGTTTCTCTAGGGATATTCTTGTAACTTTCTATTGTAACTTTCTATACTTTTAAATCCTATACTATGTCATTTTGGGTCTTCTTAGAGGGAAGTTAAGAGGGTACTTAGTCGACTAACCTCTCACTTCCCCGCATAACATCTAATTACCCAGAGAACATTAGCTTTCAGGATCTCAAGAAAAACTAGGATTCCTCTTCTCCAAACCCTTGGATTCTCAAGAAATAAGTAAGAATTCATCAGTCCAGGTATCTTGGATCATTAGTAAGGGTTTTCTCTTGCCCTTACGCCCAAAACTCAAGTCTCAATCCATGTTTACTAAATATGAATTTTGGTTGAAATCAATGTCCTTTTTAGGATACATAGTCTTTAAGGAAGGAATCACAGTGGATCCATAGAAGGTGGAAGCAGTTTAGAACTGGGCTTGGCCCACAAAGGTGATAGAAGTTCATAGCTTTATGGGGCTAGCCAATTGTTACCGCCGGTTTGTGAAGGGTTTGGTGGCCATTGCCTCTCGATTGATAAGGATGACTCAGAAAGATGTGTCATTCTAGTGGTTAGATGAGTATGAAAAGAACTTTCAAAAGCTCAAGACCTTGTTGACCACGGGCCCTACCCTGGTGCTATCAGTGGAAGGTAAAGACTTTGTAATTTATTGTGATGCCTCACAGTCTGGTTTGGGTGTTGTGTTAATGAAGGAAAGACAAGCCATCACGTATGCTTCCAAACAGTTGAAAGTGCAAGAGTATAACTACTCTACGCATGACTTGGAGTTGGCAACATTGGTGTTTTCTTTGAAAATTTGGAGGCATTACCTGTATGGGGCCCGTTGTGAGATGTTCACTGACCTTTGCAACCTATAACATGTATCACCCATAAGGATCTTAACGTGAAACAACAAAGGTGGATGGAGCTGCTTAAATACTATGATGTGAAGATCCTGTACCATCTGAGAAAGGCCAATATGGTGGCAGATGCTTTAAGTAGGAAAGCTATAAGTACGGGTAGTTTGGCTTGCTTGGAAGCTATCTGATGCCTGATGGCTAGAGAAGTTTAGACATTGGCCAACAACCTTGTGAGACTTATACGGTCGGAGTTTTGTGGAGTATTAACTAGTGTGGAGGCTAGATCATCGCTGCTAGATGAAGTTAAATCCTGATAGTTTGAGAATGTAAAGCTGAGTAAGATTCGTGACTAGGTATTGCAAGGGGAGGCCAAGGAGGCAATTATAGATGATGAAGGGATCTTGAGGATAAGTAGGCATGTATGTATGCTCCATGTTGGTGACATCATCAAAATCATACAATCAGAAGCTCAAAGCTCGATGTACTCTATAAATCTCAGAGTTACCAAGATGTATCATGACCTGAGGAAACACTATTTGTGGAGTAGGATGAAGAGAGATATCATAGAGCACATTGCCCAATGCCTAAATTTCAAACAAGTGAAGCATGAACATCAGGAGCCCGGGGGAGTGCTCAGAGGATGCCCATCCCAAAATGGAAGTGGGAACGGATAGCAATGAACTTCATAGTTGTTCTTCCGAAGACCATGTGAAAGTTCGAATCATTTGGGTCATTGTTGATAGACTAAGTGTACCCACTTTTTACCGGTTCAAGTGACTTATAATACAGAGAGGTTGGTCAAACTACATGTCAAGGAGGTGATTCAATTACACGGGGTGCTAGTGTCAGTTATCTCAGATAGAGGTATGTAGTTCACTTCTAGTTTTTGGTAAACCTGTAGGCTGAGTTGGGCACTAGGCTGGACTTGATTATAGTGTTTCACCCACAGATGGATGGACAGTCGGAGAGGACAATTCAGGTGTTGGAGGATATGCTCTGGGCCTGTGTGATAAACTTTTGGGGCCATTGGGATAAGTTCTTACCCTTGGTAGAATTTGTATACAACAACAACTATTACTCAAGAGTTGACATGACACTATTTGAGGCCTTATATGAACAGAAATGTAGATTCCTTATCGGCTGGTTCAATGCATTCGAAGTGAGGCCATGAGGCACTGGTTTTTTGAAGGAATCCTTGGAGAAGTTCAGGATAATTCAAGAAAGGCTCTTGGCAGATCAAAGTAAGAAAAAGTAGTACGGTGACCGGAAGGTGAGAGATATGGAGTTCATGGTGGGAGAGCAAGTCTTGCTCAAGGTTTTACTCATGAAGGGGGTGATGCAGTTTGGGAAATAGTGCAAGCTTAGAACAAGGTATATTAGGCCATTTGAGGTTCTTCGACGTGTGGGGGAGGTGGCCTACGAACTAGTGCCACCAGATTTGTTTGGAGTTCATCTAGTATTTTATGTTTCTATGTTAAAAAAATATCATGGGAATGGTACTTACATCATTTGATGGGATTTGGTGCTTCTTGATAAGAATCTATCTTGTGCATAGGAGTTGGTGGCTATATTAGATAGAGAGTTTCGCAAGTTGAGATTGAATAAGATCACAGCGGTAAAGAAATAGTGGAAGAATCGTCCAGTGGGGAAATCTACTTGGGAGAGCGAAGCAAACTTGCAAGACAAATACCCCTATATTTTTGTCAAATTAGGTGCTTTCCTTTATCTTGCTCCCTTTTTGACAATTAAGGGATGAACAATATTTTAATTGGTATCTAATATAACGACTCGCCGATCGTTATGGGTAATTAAGGCCTCAACAACCTGTTTCACCTAGGTGCACGGTGGGGAGTACTAAAAAGTTGGATTTAAGACTTGTGTTTTGAGGGATGAAAATGTGAAGAAAATTTTGAGCCACTGGTTAATAGGGACCACTGTAGTGGTTAGAGTCTCGCTCTAGCGAGACCGTCATGATGGTCAGAGGTCTGTCATAGCAGGGAAGGAGAATTAACCATCGATCCATGTTATTAAGGCCCTGACTACCATAGTAGGTCCGTTGTAGTGGAAATCTGACCACTGCAGCGGACGATGGGAGGTGCAACGGTTAGAGTCTCGCTATAGAGAGACATTCATGATGGTCAGAGGTCCATCATAACAGGGAGGGAGAATTAACCATCGATCCATCTTATCAAGGCCTTGTCTACAATAGTGGGTCTGCTGTAGTGGAAATCTGATCGCTGCAGCGGATGATGGAGGTACTATGACGATTTAAGTTAGAATTTTAAGGTTTTCCACTCCATTACTCTAAGGAATGAACATTTAGAGAAGAATGGTAATTTTCAAAGGGCAAAGGAATTTCTCCTTCCCAAGATAAGATTTCTATCTAGTTCTTTTCTCATTCGATTCCCTAACACCCTAGAATCAAAGGGTAGTCTGTAGTCTTTAATGATGAAATCCTAGCCAAGAGCCCTAGGGTTATGAAAACTAGGGTCAGGTTTATGAAAATGATTGGGTATTGACTCCTAGGCTTAAAAGTGTGAAATGAACACTTTTTAGGGGAATTTGAAGGTATGTTTTTCGTTTGTAGGGTAGCTTGAGACTCGGGTGTTGGTGAAATTAAGACCTCTAGCATTGTTAATTTCCTATAAAGGGTTTAAGGAGTAGAAACTCTATAAAATAGGGAGGAATTACCTATTTAGGGTGAGCATGGTGAATTGACCCATGGGATATTGTATATGATCATAATATCAGGAAGAATAGGGTAGAATTGAATTTCTAAGCTTGAATGAAGTGTAATATGATTGAATGTGGTTTCTTTGCTTGTATTTAGATTTGGAACATCTGGAGATGCTACGAAAAGGAAAAGCTCCAATGGAGTAGCTGTATTTCTTATCCTGCAACCGAGGTTGGTTATGGTTTTATGAGGATTTAGATTTTAGATAATGACTTGTATGTGTGTAGAATTACAACATGCTTAGTTGGTATTCAAACACTAATTGATGCTAGATTATGATGTAATTATTATATTGGTAGCTCAAATTTGAGGTGTTAATTGTTAGAACTATTTGAGTAAATGTATGGTACTCTGTAATGTTCAATGTGTTTCCCCCTTATTTGTCTCATGAATGATTAAATGGTGATGAGAGGAACTAAGAAGGTTAGGGTGTATTGATAACCCTGAATGGTCATGTGAATGGAACAAGTGGAAGCATATAGAATAAGAAAATAAGAAAGGGGTAACATGTTTTATCCTGAATGAGAAACCTGTGCCCGAGGTAAGCATCTGGGGAGTGATTATGGTATTATTGGCACGTGGAGGGGGGGAGCATCCGGATAAGAAGATAAGTGGGAGTAGGTATCACGCTAGTATAGTACATGGATTTCTAGAGTCCCATACAGGTTATGACTGGAAAGACAGAAATAAGACCCTCTAGCATGTGTGTATAGTAATATTCAATGTTGAGTGTATATGGTGATATGATGGAGGCATGTTCCTAGCACATTAGTGATATTATGATACCAAAGAATGACTTGAAGAGTAAAGATTGGTTCGAAAATATAAGAATCGTGTGAAACTGAAATTCTTGAATGTGTAGTTTACATGTGGATTTAATGTTGATGTATTTATTTATGACCCGTCTTATACTTGCAAAGTTATGTATGAACCTGTGAAGAGTTGATGAATTGACTATTGAGGATTCAATTGTATACCTCTTGTAATAAGTTTATGAGTTGATTGATGAGAATTTAGCTACAGATAAACTTGTACTGAGTTGATGAACTGGTTGTTAAGAAATTGCTAAGTGAAAGTCTAAGGTTGTTAGCTGGTTCGAGTTACTTCTTATGTAGTACCACTGCAGCAATACCCGTACCGCTATGGCAAGACCGCTGCCATGATCTATCCACCACTGTAGCAAGGCCTAATTCAATAATCCTGTCGTCTTTCAACCTTACACTGAATCATTGTAGAATTCATGTTACCTGGTAATTGTCTATTTCGATGATTGTATGTTGGTTAATATGCATATATATACATTATTACTTAAGGTCGGCTGATGATGCCTACTAGTACATCTTGTTTGTATTGATGCTACTCCTGCACCTATTTTCTTAGTACAGACTCTGACCCAGGAAGTTCTACTAGACCCCATCTGTAGAGGCAACAATGAGTTATATGAGGGTGAGCTGATTTCCTTTCCAGGTTACTACGATTCCTCCTAGAAGAAAATATCTTTGATTCATACATAAATTTTTGTTTATTTTGTTTTACTACTCGCAGATAATGGTTAAATAGATCTCCTCCGTACAATGACTTTTAATTTCTGAGGATGTAATAGATAGATGTTGCGAGTGTTTCCTCTATGTATTCAGAGACTTTCACTTTTACTTTAGTAACTAGTGTATTTTTTTGCGCTTCACGTGATTATTAAAATGATTAGTAAATTTATCAAATATTTTTTTATTAGTTTATTAT
>JACEIK010002188.1:134984-158695 GCA_018107945.1 Datura stramonium | reverse complement strand
CAACTCCCAATCTGGACCCTGACCTCCGATCTCGACCTCGACCTGGACACCCTTCCCCCAACCCCAACTCTCGACCCCAACTCTGACCTTGATTCCAACCTCCAATATCCCACTCCGATACCCGATCCCGATCTCAATATTTGATACCGGAACCTAACCCCGATACCTGACCCTAACCCTCGATATTTATCCCCAATATTTAGTCTCAATCTTCGACCCTAATTCATGAACCCAACTCCCGCCCTGACCTCGACCTTGACCCTAACTCTCGACCCTCGACCCTGACTCCTAATTCGAGACCCAAACCCGCTCCCAATTGCGACTTTCGACCCTAAATCCCGAGACTTGACACCAAAATTCAAATCTGACTCTTAAGACTAACCCGAGATTCAAGACCCGACTCCTGATTTCGATCCTATTCTGGAGCTTGGACTTCTAACTCTATCTTAGGATCACTTATTTTCGAGAAAAATATTTTCTATAAAAACACGAAAATATTTTTCTTCATACCAAACATACTCTAAAAGTAGAAAAAGAAAAGAGCAAAAGTGTTTGTAATCTCGGAGTATTTATTTCGTTACATAATAAGAAGCAATGAATAATATGAATATCCATATTATCCATTGGTTTATCCATTTTTAATCCATATCAAATATAGGCGGGTTGGATAAAATATCGATTTTTACCTGACTCATTTTCAGCTCACCCACATTCGACTCGAGTTAACCGTTTGCCATACCTACCGCAACTTTCAAAATAATCTAAACATCTTTTGTCACTATGCTAATCTTAATTTGTGTCAAGGGTATTCAGACTGAAATATATATATCCATATTAGACAATATTTGACCTATATAAATAACCTAATTTTTCAACAAATAATGTTTGATTGATCACCCTTTCATGATTGTCGCTCTGCCTTACTCGGGGGCTGCAGTAGGTGAAGCCAAATACCTGTTTCCTATCCTTGCTAGTACTGGTGTCAATACATCTCATTTTACGCACAAAGAGTTAATTTTCACACGATGTCTAAGCCGCCTTGTAAGAACACCTCAATTATTTCATCAAATACTTATTATTTTCTATAAACGACTATTATTCAATATTTTTATTTCTCATCAGTACATATATCGAGTCCTACTTTTCTCATGAATGCTTAGTTGTACTAACAAGAAGGAATCATTTAGTGATTTTTATTTCTACCGAAATTCGAATTATGATTTTTAAGTTCTACACCAATTTTATTAACCATTATTGCTCTCAAGTGCACACACAAATATATGCAGTCTTATAAGTAATATATTGATTAAAGAGTCAAATATCGAACCCATAGGGACTTATGATTGACTATATTTGCTAGATTAAACTAAGGCTAATTATCTAAACAAGAAATAAAATCCAAAATTATAATTATAAACTAACTAAAATAAAAGAAAAATAAATAATTGTCACGACCTAGGTAGCCGTGATTGGCACCCTCACTAATCCCCCAGTGGGAGAACTAGCGAAACCCAATCATAATCCCCACACGACCCCAAAACAAGACATTCGTGAAACAAACAATTGTCATACTCTTTAAAACAAACCTTGAACCAATATACTGTAAAAATCTAATAAAACCAATTTCCCACCTGATTGTCATTGCACCAAACATTTGTCTTACAATACTAAGAAAACTAACAACTCAAAGAAAACAAAATCTTCAAATGTCTGAAAAGAAAATATATCTGCAACGGGAGAGTGAACTGCAACCTCGCTTGCTCACCTTCTCAATTCCGAACTTCTGCTCTATAGATGAGGATATGAAGAACTGCCTAGCTCGGACTCTGCACTCAAAAAAGAAATGCAGGGGTAGGGTCAGTACATAACATGATACTGGTAGGCATCATCGGTTGATCCTAAATAATAACACGTATATCAAGTAATAATAATATACAATCAGTCTACAATATTTAGGGAGGTACAACACAAATTTAGACACACTAGTTCTACACAGGGGACAATCGGCCTACTCACTAGATTGGACCGTTTTTGCTGAAGTGATCGTTTGACCGAGGCAACAGTCTCACCACAGCGAAAATAGTTCCGCTGTAGTGGTACAACTTAGGTAGTAGCTCAACATAGTTGCACTCTTCTCAGTTTATCCATTCAACAGTTAAACAGTTCGTCAATTCAGTAGTTTAGCATTGCACATACACCATAAATCCACCAGACATGTACAATTAAAATAACAATCATATCATCTATTAAGGCTTATAAGTCCACAATTACCCACGACAACAACTATTCAATATTTACACACGGTGACAAAGTCACACTTAGAACTAAAGACATGATCTTCGTTATTATATCACATCATATCATCAGTACTTTACACATCTCTTAGCACATTCATCATTCAACCTCATGTATATAAATGGAATTACAATACCACACACAAATGACAAAACCAAGGGTAACATGACAGGCACACGCCTCCGCCATTTCCCCTTAACACTCAACCACACGAATCATATACACACATGCCAGAGGGTCTTATTTTAGCCTATCCAGTTATGACCTGCAGGGGACTCTAGAAATCTATGTACTGTGCCGGCGTGACACCCGCTCCCACTCATATGCTCGTCCGGATGCTCCCCTCAGACACGAGCCACTTGATAATAATATTCGCTTACCAGGATGCTCCCCTCGGGATCGAGCCTATCTATTCAGGATATAATCACTAGTCTAATCATTCTCAATTTTTTTAAAACAACATGTATGCAAGTCGTACACATTCACTACACACTAATTCCCGATTCTCCGTTCACATGATCAATTCATGACAAGTAATTCACTTCACAATAACATAAACTTAACAATATATTAATCATTATTTTCTATAAACATGGTAATCATACTCATTCTCAAGATAAACTCACAACTAGGAATGTCTGAAGACCAATCACATAAGGTTATCACCTAAGCATATAAGTCATTAAGCAAGATCTTACCCTCTAACCATAACCTACCTCGATTAATCAAAGTTACTGACTTTCGCTACCCTTCAGGAGCTTTGCTCTTCCTCAATGCTTCAAATTGTTCGAAATCTATACGCATATAGTAATTAGTTAATCACTCCTCAAGATAGGGCCTAATTAGATCAAACCCTTCTCTTTTTAGGGCAATTTAACAGGAAACCTTTCCCTTCCACTTAGTTCTAGGCCCCCACCTTGTGTAACCCGTCAATATTAACAAGAGGAACCTTAGGAAGTAATCATTACCCAAAATTCAACAATCAAAACCTCCCATTACTCCCCCATCATTTAGACCTAGTTCATCAACCTAGGGTTTCTAGTTCAGATTTTCACCATTAATGGGTCCCCCCTTAAGCTTCCACGATAAACAATATGCCACGACCCGAACGTAGACCCAGATCGTAACACTGGACAAGGAGTCCCGAGCGACTCCAAGTCAATCCATGACATGAACATTCATCTAACTTCTTATAACTTAGAGAGGAATACTGAACATACGATATAGCGGAAACATAAAGTAACATAATATAACATGATAAGCAGAATGTACTATAATACATAACAACTGAGTACTACAATTAGTTTGAAAGCCTCTATCATATCAGATGGATTGATGGGACAATATCCCCAACTAACCCAGCAAAAACTAAAACAAAAAGAACAGCAAGTTCTAAACGTATGCCCTCGGAACATGAGGACTCACCAAAAGGGGCTGATAGCTAACTCTGAATGGACTACTGATGGGGATGAGCCTGAGAGCTGGAACCTATATCATAAGACGATACAACATAGAAAGTATGCAGTCAGTGCGTAAAATATACCGAGTATGAAAGGTAAGTAAAATGGACATTTAAAAATATATAAAATCTCATAAAACATCATATAAGTAGGACAACATGCTCATGACATAAATATCATAACATAACATATCGCAAGGCTCAAGGTTTTCAAAACATTCATAATACATTTGTAACCATAGTCATAAGAGAAAAGCTTCATTAAACCTGACTTGAGCCCATATACATAAAAATAATCATGTATAAATTATGAAGAACAGTGGGAGACTTCTCTTAACTGACATACCTTATATGAGCACACATGGAGTCCAACTTGTAAACCTAGTCAGGAGGTCGTTCGTACCTTTCCAAGGGTATAACCATGAAAGTGTGATATCACCATGAAAAGGGCCATTTGGGCCGGGGACAGTCACAAAGGAGGTCCCAACATACCTACGGTGACATGTAGTTTATGAAATCCAGGGCAGAACCTGGGACCGAACCTACTCGGTGTTAGATACTACTCTCAAAAATATATAGTGCTCATAGTATATCATGCATGAGTTCATGGGCTAGTTAATTCATGATAATCATAAACATGGTTGTAAATACGTGAACTAGCCATGAATCAAGGCCCATGAGTCGGCCAAAACATAAGTTCATAAATCATAGGATCCATGCATACTTTTAGATCATACATGTAACTTGTAAATCCTCAAATCATGATGGGTAATTGAATAAATTTATATTTCAAATCATAAATCATGATGAGTTTGTAAATATCAACAATTAAAGAGTAGATCATAAATCGATTCATCATAAATCATGCATAATTAGGCTTGATTTGGTAGAAATCGAAATCAATGAGTTTATAATAGAAATTAATGGTAGAATATGATCTAAAGCCATAAAATATGATATATATATATATATATATATATATATATAATTTTATAATTTTATGATTTTGAGTTATAAAATTTTAAGAATTACATGAATTGGGTTGAAACCCTATAAGATTTTTGATTTTCATGAATTCATAAAGAATAGGCATGGATGTAGAGCAAACACACCCATTTGGAGCGTTACATACCTAGGTGAGATTAGATTCTAAAGTTCTTAAATGCCCAAGATGAAATTGATAGGAAAAAGCTTGAAGAATAGCTTGATCTTTCTAAAATTGTTCTACGTTGCATGCATGGGTGAGAAAAATGAGTAATCTAAACTTAACCCCATAAAAGGTCATTATTCATACCCCAAACGTCATAGTTTAGGCCTTAGGAACTTAGAAATTATGAAAAGTCCTTACTAATTCGTAGAAAATAAGCGCTACGTGGTCTAACGGACGACGGCGACTTGTCCTTACGGGCCACGACTCGTTACTTGGATCGTCATTCAACGCCTTACCTCTTCGTTTCTCACTCATCCCTTCACACAACTCTCACCATGACTCATATCCTCCTCCAATGAGTCTCAACTCATTAAATTACCGCGCCAACCCAACCCTCGACACTTCGGCTTGACCACAGTGACTCATGAGGCGTGAGGAGTGACCATGGCTCATGGTCGGGCCGTGGTGAGTTTAAGTTCCATATTTCAAACTTGTGAGTCCTCACCCACGAGTCACCTTACGACTCGTAGTCCATTCTCATGGGTCTGAACGGCTCATTTTGTGGCACAGTGCAAAATTTCTATTTTTTTCCCGTTTGAACTCCGAATCGATCTTTGGGCTCCGGGGTATAACATAGTCCTATTAAGGGGCTATGGAGAAAGAAGCTTACCTTTTCACCACCACTTCTGCTCTTAGGAAGAAATAAGCTCCTCAACTTTGCTCTTTCACATTTTGAAAATAGTGGGACTTAATCCTAGAAATCAACCCAAATCCTTTTATGATTCCTATCATCATTGCAGTGGACCCTCTGGCGACCACGTGTGGCTGCGGCGATTCCAGCGGTTACTCTCCAATTTTGCCACGGTGGAACTCACGGCCGCTACCACGAGTCTCGCTTGAGCGGAATCCCACCGCTACGAGTGGTCCCCAGACATTAGTTACCGAAAATGCCCAATTCCATACTTAGTTTATTTCAAAACCTTCCTATCTCTCCCCCTTAACTTTGTTCTTCGTGTTCTATGCATTTAATCATCGGTAACATTGTTCGAGTTGTTACATGAGATACTAAGTTAAAACATCATTCTTCCCCGAATGATCTATGAGGAAAGGTAAAAGTACTTTACCGGATTCCACGAACAGCTAGGGATACTTGATCTACATATCGGCCTCAATCTCAGCGGCTTCCTCAATCGGATGATTCTTCCACTTTGGACCTTTATCGTCGAGTCTCTTTCGACCTCAGCTTTCGAACTCTAGCCAATATCGCTACAGATCCTCCTCAAAGGATAGGTCTCATCTAGCAGCAAAGAGTCCCACTTGATGGTATACATTCCATCTCCATGGTACTTTTCGGCATAGAAACATGAAATGTCGGATGCACTCAGTGCAATCCTAACGGCAATGCCAACTTATAAGCCACTTCCCCCGCCACGTGGAGTAATTCAAATGGCCAACTATATGAAATTTGAGCTTGCCTCTTTCGAGACCTCATTACCCCCTTCAAAGGGGGATACCTTGAGTAACACTCCCCTTCATGAACTCCATGTCCCTTACTTTCTTGTTTTGCGTATTGCTTCTACCTACTGCGAAGCGGATACCGGGCAGTCTAAATTATTCAAACCTTTTCCAAGGGCCTTTAACAAATGAGTCCCCTAAGGACTCACTCAATGCATCAAACCATCCAATTGGAGACTGCACTTTCTGGGTACACATGGGTCAAATGGCGCCATGCCCGATGCTCAGTGGTAGCTATTATTATGGCGAACTCTACCAAGGGTAAGAATTTTTTTCCCAATGGACATGAAGTCTATTACACACGCCGGGAGCATGTCTTCCAATACACAGATAGTCCGTTCGACTATCCGTGTTGTCTAAGGATGAAGGTTGTGCTCGGAGTCAGTCTTGTACTTGACTTCATTTGCCAAGGTCCTCCGAGAAATGAGAAGTGAACGAGTGCCCTATGTGATATAATTGAAACGAGGCACCCCATGTAATCAAATTACCTCCTTCACGTATGACTTGGCTAGTTTCTCGGCATTGTAAGTACCTAGGCGGCATGAAGTGAGAGCAAACTTGGTCAACTTTGTCTACCTGACTGAATTGAGTCAAATTTTCCCAAAGTCTTGGGAAGCCCAACCATGAAGTCCATGGATATCTTTGCCCATTTCCACTTTCAGGGCATTCGTGACTCTTTTTCACATCGAGCGCGTTCGCAAGTATATGATCGTGCAAGTAATATAGTGGCTCTTTTTAAGAAACTTAGGGTATCGAACCCACGAGGGCCCGGACCCATTCCACTAACTATCCATTTCTAGTGTGATCTTAAATACCTCAAGTGTTGGTTATAGACATTTTAGATGAAGAATAATTAAGTCTAAGTTTGGGTCAACAAAATATTAGAAAGTACTCTAGGAGGCGACATAGAGTTAAAACCGAGATAATCATGCGATACTACGATTGCAATGGAATAAGCATGGAACTATCAATTATTATTTCACATAATTAGAATTGCATGTTCATGGTCTTTCGAGCCTCTTAACACGGCAATCTAGCCTCCTTGCATCATTGTGAGCGAGGAGTTTAATTTTCTATTCGCGGGCAATCAATTATGTTGTGGTTTTACGGGGAAACGATTAGGGACTTTCTGCGGCTAACCATTTTAACTCAACAGCCTCACAACTACTTCTTCTAGTGGTGATGTGACATCCCAAGTTGGTCTTTCACCTTAGGTGTGTCCAGCCAAGCACGGTGTTAGGTATATTTCTATCGACACAAAATCTCTCTGATTACAATCCTTCCTCCTCACATTCGTGTCACGACCTAGGTAATGCCTTCTCAAGCTATCACCCAAGCTAACAAATATGCTTTCATGGTGATCAATCATTAAAAAAACCAACAATTCAGAATGCAAGGCAAAATGTAGCAACCAATAACTTAATTCCAAAACAATTTCATAAAATCACAATCATAATCCATGGCTAACCCTAGAGGAAGGGTTCTAACCATTCATGTTCGTAAAACTCTCTACACTACTATTAATCTACTCTAAACTACATGCTTACGAAGTTGATAGATGAGAGAATTTGCCAAACCCTAGCATTAGGTTCGCTCACTTCTCCCTTCACTCCTAGGCGGTTTTCCAGAATAAAATCATGACCAAATGGAATTAGGAGCTAAGGGTCCTATTTATAGTAAATGGAGAATGTTCTTAATTTAGCCTATCGTGGAACGGCTCAGCGTCACGGAGTGTATCGCGGAGCACGCCACCTCCGTGACACGGAGGCATGTGAAAGATCACGGAAATCACCCGAAAATTGGCCTCGGCGGCCTTACCTGCTTGACGTTAGCGGCGTGTCACTTGTTTTGCTTGGGCAACGCGTTGACACCTCCATGTCGCGGCCCGACTGCCCGTGGCACATTGCCAACGCGGGTGGTCATTGTGCACGGCCACCTGCTTGGAAGTGGCACGTTATCGGCAACGCGGGTGGGGCTGTTTTGTGCCTCTGCTCAGACGTTCGCGTGTTGATTCTGTTCCCAAGCCTACACTTCACCAACTCATGGATTAGCTCCTCAAAAGTCATCAAAACCTACAAAACAAAGGCTAATCATGTTGGTTAGCACATGTCTTCACATTTATATAAAATCACATGAAAATGTATAAAATAGCAGACAACAAGACTAATTTAGGTTATCAAGCGTCATTCGGGCATGCTATTTTTGCCGTGATCCACAGCCACTTAAAGCCTTGTTCGTCCTCGAACAACCTTTTACATATCATACATATGGAGACTCCCACATAACTAATTTAGCAAGTTAACTACGAACTCACATTTATAGTGATTACGTAAGATACAAGCTTAAAAAGTAGAGCATGCACAATTTAATCCACTTGCATGATGAAATACAACTATGTTAAGACCTCTTAACCTCCAAGAATCGACTCTCAATCTTAGCAAGCTCAAGCCAATCAGGCGATTAAGAAATCCCACAAGAATTTTATACTTCGTTAAACATATTGCCCTCACGGAAAGAGAGTTACTCAATTTCACACGCAAAAATAATTTTTTTTTACATCACAACATGTGTGGGTACATGAATAGAATTACACTCACTCTCACAAGAATTCATACATCATGTCATGACCCATAAGCTTACCCTTAGCGTTTTACTCCACTAATTTGGGGATGGCATGAATGTAAGATCAAGTAGGACTTTTTAGGTTGTAATGCTTCAGTGCAGTGATGTTATTATGGCCCGATGTGGTATTTATCTTTCCTAAGCGCTTTTAATACATCATGCCCTCATTGCTAACTTCCCTTCCCTTACTTCACCTTTTTATCCTTGGTAGTTTTTCTTTTTATTTCTCTTTTGTTTTTCCCCTTTATTTAGGCACTTTTGGATTATTAGGTAGGAGTTCCATAAGTAACTTTTTGTTAAATTATTTTCTTACTCCTTAATAGTGTTGACCACTTCACACAAGTGCACCTTTGTCCTTTCTCAACTGCAACTTGCTACTTTTCATTTCTTTTCATTCTTCTCCTCCTTTACTCTTTTAGATTTTTTCCTCTCTAAGCTTAGGAGCTTTGGGTCAAATTAGGTTAATGAAAGAAAAGGATTAAGCTTATGTTGTAATTATCAAGAACAGGCTCAAGAGGCTCAGCGGGCTAACTAGGATTAATTTCTCAAGGTAGGTAAAGCAGGGATAAATATTAGGTTCATTAAGAAATGCCTAAATCATCTCCTCTGATTCACATCCTTGCGTTTCGTGCAATAACTACGCAGGGCAGTTACAGGCAAGTCGACAATGGCATGGGAATACTCGAAAACCTTACACTCATGGCACATGCTCAATTCAAGACACATTCGGCGGACTCTTACTCGATAATCACACAAATTCAACCATTAAGCTTCAATTATAATGATTCAAAAATTCAAAGGTCTAAAAGTGTCTCAAACAAAGTTATACTTGCATGCTTCAAAAGCGAACATACTTGCACCTGTTACAATCATATCTAGCACATATGAGGCATCGAGCATCCATTAGCTACGGTTTCAAAAATCCGATATCTATCAACTAATTTTCCTCCCAGACGAGTCGTCATCCATCCATCGTGAGAGCTTGGAGTCCTAACCTACGACTAAAACGTATATACGAGACAAATAACAGAAAATAAAATAAAAAAATTTATTCTTCGGTTCAAAGACCCCCGTCGGAAAAGAGTAGAAAAGAAAAATTCAATGGGTGATGAAGTCATGCTTTCAAAAATTTTCAAATTTTTCCACTTTTTCTACCAAGCGTTACATTCACCAACAATTCGTTAAGCACCAAATTTTTTAAATTTCCTTGAAATTTCCCTCACCCAACACTTAAATTATGCTATGTCCTCATAGCATCAAATTAACATTTCGGGTGAGAAATACTTCTTGAGGCCTTTACAGGCACAATTTAAGCATGTTTTTCCACAACTTGCACAAGTAGGTGGTCGACCCCACACTTTTCCTCTTCCATGCTTCCTATCTTCCTCCTACGGGTACTCGGACTTTCCACTCCACACAATGCCTAACTTTCCCACCAAAACACAAAAAAAGCTTGAAAAATAACAAAATCAAAACAAAAATCACAATTACAAATAGTACCTAAAAGGTGCATGAGTTGCCTCCCAAGCGGCGCCTTATTTTACGTTAGTGGCCTGACAGTGGACTTCTGCAAATCCTGTCCCTGGGTTCTCTTTGAGAACCATCTCCTTTCTTTCTTGTTTGGGGAAACAACCTCCACTGCGTTCCTCCTTTCCTCGACTTCTTCTCGAGTTGAAGCCACTTTGCTCCAGACTTGGGCTGGACACTTGATATTGCCTTTGGCCATGCACATTGGAATCCTCCACCCCACACTCATCCTCTACCAACACACTAACTTGACAAAGGTTTTTACGTAGTGTGCGGATGGTTTATTTCTTGGTAGACACGGAAGGTTTAACATCTCAAAACCCTCATTTTGAGGTCCCTTCTTTCAAGTCGATCACCGCTCCCTCACGGTGGCCAAGAATGGCGTCCCAAGATTAGGGAGTACTGGTCATCAACTGAAAATCTAAAACAATAAAATCAGCGGGTATAATAAATTTACCTACTTTGATGAGAAGGTCCTCTATGATTCCATCGGGTGTCACTGCTGACTTGTCGGCCAATTTCACGCATCCAACCTTGTCGGTCTCGGTTTCCCAACTGAGTGTTGAATAAGGATGAAGGCATTAGATTAGCTAGCGCCTAAATCACACAAAGCCAGGAGCACTTCATCTTTACCAATTTGTATGGGAGGGTAAAATAAGAGTGACTTCTTTGGCATTTGCTCAATACCACAGTGTTGCCTCCTCGGTCCGGTGCTACGATCTGGATATCCCCAATCTAACTTTGTTCGCCATCACGTCCTTCAAATTATTTGGCATACTTGGGCATTCCACACACAAGACATCAATAAGAAAGATTTATGTGAAGTTCTTTGACTCTCGAAGAACTTTTGAAACATTCCTCCCCTCCTTGCTCTTTACGAATTCTGAGGGAAGGGTGGTGAGGTGGTCTTTGTCTTGAGATCTGGCTGAACTGAAGGTTGCGCATTTTGTTTCGGCTTCTGCGATTTCTCCGTGCTCCGGTGGATGGTCACAGGCTTTGACTCCATTGCGCCTCTTTTTTCTCGACTCTTTAGGCACTGCATCGGCCAAGCTGGCCACTTCTAAGCGGTAGTGATCTGCTTAGGGGTTAGGATACACGTCGCTTGGTAATCCCTTGCGGCCTCATGTTTTAGTAATTCTTATTCTGACCCACTTGTTTTTCAAGATTGCGGGTGGCTACTTCTTTGATTCATTAAGTTTGTTGCCATTCTCTTTGATTTTACGTTAGCGGTGACGGGTCTCCACAATTTCTTTGTAGTGTTTCCTCAAATGCATTTGCTACTATGCCACGTCAATCTGCTGATACTGGCGATACTAATGTTGTTGAGGTTGCATAAAATTTTGCTTTTGGTTTCCACCTAAGAAGAATTCGGGTGGCCATGCCAATTTGTTGGGTTGTTTAGAAATTCGGTTCCTTTGCACATTACCAACAAATTGGTGATTTCGGGTTGGCTCCTGGGTCTGTGTTGTCGCATTTATTACCACAAATTTCCTGGCCCAGGAGCTTATTTGTGCATTGACACAGCCTGGTGTTGGTACATGCTCGGTTTATTGGTACGAGTCATCATTTGATGTTGGAGCAGTTAGCGTCTTGCCAAGGCATTGAGCCATACGCTTCTGTCAACCCGGTCATAGCTGCTGCCCTCTTGATGACTGTTGTGCCACTGGATTTCCTTGTGCAAATCGTTGTTCAACAAAGTGTACAACTCATCTCTACGTCTTCTCAAGGCTTGCCCACCCGTTACGAGTCTAGCAATATTTTTGTGTGTGGGTTTAGACTTTCTCTGAGGTATGGGCCGTACTTCATTTGATTCTTTGGTGATGGGGACGATCTCTCAACAATGACTTGAATCTTTCCCAAGCCATATACAAGTTCTCATCAGGCTTACGCTTGAAACTTAGTATCTCGCATAACTTGCAGTTTTGCACGAAGGAAAAAATCGATAAGGAACTTCCTAGCAAAATCATTCCATGGTAATGGAGTTTGGTGGCTCGGCCTTGACCACTTTTCGCCTCTCCCAGTAGTAAAAATGGGAAGAGGGTTAAGCGGACATAATATGTGGACAAGCCGTTGGGGACAAACGTGTCACTAATCTCTAAAAGCTGCATCGGTGCTCTTTGCGGGTCCTCGCTGTGCCATTCCCGGTAGGCTGACCACTAGAATAGCATTTGCACCATGTGTTTCGGCTCAGAAATTCCCTCCGAGCTCAGGTTACGGATACTAGAGGAGTCACATTCGTCGCTAGTGGGATGGCCCTTCGACGGCGGGTCTTCTTTGCCTTGCTTCCGATGACAAGCTGTGCTTGCCCTAGCGGGCCAGTTGTTGTTGTACCTTTTCTTGAAGTCTCTTGACTTTTGCTCTAGACTACTCTCCGCAAATGGATTTGACATTAAGTTGGCAGCGGTTCCCAAGCTCTCTATTTCTAGCCGACTCGGCGGTGCTGTCACACACCAAATAATCGAGACTAAGACCAGAACATAACACTTAAGGGAAATTCAAAAATCACACAAAAATAGATAAATTATCAAAACCGTAGGAGTCCCCAGACAACGGCGCCAAAAACAATGACTCTTTTTCACATCGAGCGCGTCCGCAAGTGTACGGGTCGTGCAAGTAATATAGTGGCTCTTTTAAGAGCGGATGTCGAACCCACAGAGGTGGACCCATTCCTCCCCAACTATCCATTTCTAGTGTGATCTTAAATACGCAAGTGTTGGTTATAGATATTTCGATGAAGAATAATTAATTCTAAGTTTGGATCAAGAAATGTCCAAAGTACTCTAGGAGCAACATAGAGTTAAAACCCAGGATAATCATGCGATACTACGATTTGCGATGGAATAAGCATGGAGCTATCAATTGTTATTTCACATAACTGGAATTGCATGTTCATGGTCTTTGAGAGCCTCTAAACTGCGACAATCTGGCCTCACTTTGCATCATTGTGAGCGAGGAGTTTAATTTTTCTAGTCGCGGGCAGTAATTATGTTGTGGTTTTACGGAAACGATTAGGGATTTCCTGCGTCTAACCATTCAGCTCAACTTAGCCTCGCAGTACTTCTTTGAGTGGTGATGTGACATCCCAAGTTGGTCTTTCATAACCCTAGTGTGTCAACCAAGCACGGTGTTAGGTATATTTCTATCGACACAAAATCTCTCACAGTTACAATCATGCTCCTCACATTCTCGTAATCGACCTAGGTAATGCCTTCTCAAGCTATCACCCTAGCTAACAAATATGCTTTCGTGGTGATCGATCATAAAAACAACCAACAAATCGGAATGCAAGGCGAAAATAACAACCAATAACTTAATTCCAAAACAATTTCATAAAATCACAATCATAATCCATGGCTTCAACCACAGGAAGGGTTCTAACCATTCGTGTTCGTAAAACTCTCTACACTACTATTAATCTACTCCTAAACTACATACTTACGAGATTGGTAGATGAGAAGGAATTTACAAACCCTATATGAGTTCGCCCACTTCTCCCTTCACTCCTAGGCGGTTTTCCAGAATAAAATCATGACCAAATGGAATTAGGAGCTAAGGGTCCTATTTATAGTAAATGGAGAACCTGCATAATTTGGCCCGTGGAGCGGCTCCCAGGTGTCACGGAGTGTGCGGAGCACTGCCTCTGACACGCGAGAGGCAACGCGAAAGATCCTTGGAAATCACCCCGAAAATTGGCCTCGGCAGCACCACTGCTAGCGCACGTTGGCGGCGTGTCACGCTGCTTGGGCGTGCGTTGACACCTCCATGTCGTGCGGCCCGGCCCTGCTTAGTGACACCGTTGCCAACGCGGGTGGGCTGTTGTGCACGGCACTTTTGCCGTGGCATGTTACCGATGCGCGAGGTGGGCTGTTTTGTGCCTCTCCTCTTTGCCGACGTTCGCGTGTTGATTCCGTTTCCAAGCCTCTACTTCACCAACTCATGGATTAACTCCTCAAAAGTCATCAAACCTACAAAACAAAGGCTAATCATGTTGGATTTGGCATGTCTTCACATTTATATAAAATCACATGAAAATGTATAAAATAACTTAGACAAACAGAGACTAATTTAAGTTATAAGCGTATCACGGAGCATCTTATTTTTGCTAGTGATCAATTCATTGATGCTCCTCTAGATTTTTTTGGTGCTCGTACTTCACCTGCTAGCAATTCAAACATTTGAGAAAACATAGTCATAATGTCCCTCTTCATCTGCCCCACAATATTCTTTGTTTTAGAACGTGGGTACATCTGCAAGTGACTGGGGTGAATGGAGTACCTAGAGTTGTGAACTTCCGCCAAGAGAGTTTTAATTAGTTTTCCAACTCGGAGAACACACCCCTTTATTCTCAAGACCCATTCATCATTCCAACCATACTTGCTTCCTTAGCTTTCTTTCCATGAGAACTTTATCCATTTTTGATCTTACCCAGCTTTCATCTTTCAAACTTTCGGTTTGATTTCCTTTAGCGGTGAGGACTTAGCCTCCGGGTTAGCTGGTATTCCACCGATTTGATCAGAAAACCTGCAAAGTTTGTTGTCAAAGTACGGACTTCAGCCATGGCCAGCGAGGTAGCTTCAAGCAAGCTAAGCGTCATCCTCCTTATCTTTCTACTCAACGCGTGCATACCACATTGGCCTTTCCTAGGTGGTATAAGATGACATCGTAATCCATAAGCAACTCCATCCATCCCTCTACCTCAAATTGAGATCTTTCTAGGAGGCCATGCGTAAGCTATGATGATCCGTGAACACCTCACATCGATCTCCTGGATAGTGCCTCCAAATTTTAGTAACACGAGCACCATTCTTGCTAACTCTAGATCGTGTGCGTGGTAATGCTTTCTTGCATCTTCCAACTTTCTTGGGGCATAGGCAATAACTGTCCTTCTGCATTAACAGCACCCAACCCAGGGGTAGTGAGGCGTCACAATAAACAACAAAGACTTTACCTTCCACGGGTAACACCCAGGAATAGGTTTGTAGTTAGTAGAGTCTTGATTTTCAGAGAAGCTTGCTTCACATTCCTCGACCATTAGTAGCTTGGTCAATCTTTGAAGCAATAGAGGTGAATCCCTTCCGCAGGCAAGCGGTAGTAACTGCTTGACCCCACAAACACCAAATTTCTGTCACATTAGTTGGCCTTGCCTGATTCGCGACCGCCCCCACCTTTTGTGGATCAACTCAGATTTCTTCCTTGGAAACCACATGCCTTGGGAAAGGACACTTGATTCTAATCATAACTCACACTTGGTGAACTTAGCAATCAAGCCCCAATTTCTCCTTGATAATCCAGTACAATCCTTAGATGATTTTCATGCTCTGCTTGGTCTTAGAATACACCAAGATATCGTCGATAAACACAATAACAAGGGAATCCAGGGTAAGGATTGAAAATACCGTTCATCGGGCTCATGAGATGCAAGTGAGGCATTAGTGAGTCACGGGAATGACATATTTGGAAACTGTGTGTTCATACACGGTCCAAAGGCTATTTGAACGTCTTCGATTCGGATTTTCAGCGGTGATAACTAGACCTCGAATCAATCTTTGAGAAAGCTCTGCCGCTCCTGTGCTTGGTCAAACAAATCATCTATTGAAGGAAGAGTACTTATTTCGAATAGTTACCTTGTTCAGCGGCGGTGAGTCGTGCACATCCACATACTACCATCCTTAACTTCTATACGAAACAAAGATTAGGGCACCCACGGATACGCACTCGATTACAAACAGATCTTCTTGAGCAACTCCTTCAGCTGGCCCGAGGTTTATCTCCAACTTCGGCGGGTGTCATTCGGTATGGAGGAATAGAAATGGATCAGTTCTGGTTCCAAGTCTATACAGAAATCTATGTCAAAGTCTATAGGCAACATCTTGGGCAAATCTATAAGGAACACCTCCCAGAACTTCGACAAAAATTGGGATCGACTCTGTGGAAGGACCCTACGAACTAGTGTCTCGAACATGCCGAGATATGCGAAAAACCAGCTCTGTAAATTATGAACAAAAATAAAATAAATAAGATTTCTTAGGAGTAGGGCTACAATTCCTTTCAAGTCCAACCTAGAAGACTACGGGCTCGATATAATTGTGATCTTATGTCTTTCAATCTAGAATGGCATGGTAGGGGACAACCGGCTCATTCCAAAATTATATCAAGATTGACCATGTCTAAGATCCACTGAAATTACGCCGAGTGTCAAATCCCATGAATTCAACAATGAAATCCACGAACAACCCTATCCACTAACACGGAAATCCCCAGCGAGAGTGACACGCATATAGGTATTAAGTATATGTACAATATCCAGGACCCAAAACAAAATAAACAGACATATAAAGAAATTGTATGGCTAGGGTCAAACAAGGTAATAGCTATTCTTTTCCACAGAGATCATACCTATAATAACGGTTAATGCGGAAACCTCTGCACCTTTAGAATTACGCGAAAAGTATAGAAATGGGCACGATTCGCCTAAGAACCACCCAGATTGAAAGTGCGCCACATCTCTACTGGTTCCACCCCTACCTATCTAACCACGTCCTCTACCCTCACAGACACCACCACTAACGGTTGGCTAACCACTTGTCAGTGTGGGCGATTAATTGAATGCACTACCTGCGGCGGGCTTAATTTGGGTAAGGAATAATCTGCCCATACTGTCCGTTGGGGCACCATTTATGGATGTGGCCATACTCACCACACTTATAGGCTGGACCTTCTCAAATGGCGGTCTTTGGATGGAATAGAAGAAATAGGACGAGCTGAGAATTAGAGCAGTACTCCATTCTTTGACTTCACTGACGGTGCGACTATCTTGGTGGACCTCAAGCGACACACAGCTATGGTAGACTAAATAGGGTGCCCAGAGAGAAATCTGTGGTGCGAGACCTTCGCATAAGAACCACTAAAATAACCCACTCTCCAAGCCTTCTTCTCGACATTTCTCGCATAACCCTCACCATCTCATCCCTCAATCGACTTCACATACTCTACCACCTCTTGAAAGGTATTACTTGGGGAGACCATGAAGAGATGGTGCCAGAAGACCACATTCATGCCTTTAACAAACCACTGATCCTCGCCATCGGTGGGCGTGGGTGAAACATGCCTGGACAAAGAGTGAAATCGAGCCTCGTGCGCGTGTATATGAGGCTCCCTACTCCAATGGTGGTAAGCTCATCACATCTCCTATCCTTAGAGTGCGGCGAACATATTTCTCGGGAACGTCAAGTAGAAGACTAAGGCAAGTCAACGGTGGTGACCTGTTGAGTCACGCACTTCCACAGCCCTACACTAGAGCTTTGCATCACCCATCAAGCTGGAAGGTGACAAACTCTACACCATATTTCCATTTTATCTTATAGAGCCTCTCGTGATGATCTATGATAAAATCATAGGCTTCCTCTGACTTATGTTGTAGAGGTGGGAGGCTTCATCTTGGTGAACCTCCAGAGCAAGTCATGCTCCTCCTGTCCATCACCCAGATCACACTCTTAGGCCTCGGGAACATAACAACCTCGGAATGTCATCAATCCTTGGAGCCACAACAGCTGCATGTTATCCCCAGCTACTTCCTATTTGGAGTTGTTGGCGGCGCCCGATTGCCCATAAGGTACTTAGATGGTTGAGGACTGTCTTTAGGGACCTCCAGAAGATCTTTGGTGCGGCGGGAGCTACTCTGCGCGGGACCTCGGCCTTAGAAGCCACCCGCTCCTGCACTACTAGTGACATAGGAGATGCATACCTCTCCACGACTAAGAGTAGGAGCAGGGTCCCTCCTCCCAGCGCAACGGGTCTCCGACCCGCGACCTCTGCCCGCTTCTTCTCTGTGGCGTGGCTGCTAGCTGGCAGGGGCTGCGCCTCTGTTGCCGTTGGCGTGTTCGACCATCTAGGAAAGAAACAATAGAAAGTTTTTATATAGAATTTGAATCACTAGATATCAATTAGAAGATCAAGTAATAGCACGAAAGAAAGAAGAGGAGTTTTCCTAAAGTCTAAGAGCCTCTTTGAAGATGAGTTATAGATGTTTAGCACCGTCCGCGAGGCTGTACTAGACCCATCTTAGTGCAATGAGATCAATGAACCTGGGGCTACGATATCTACTTTGTCGTCAAGTGGTGTGATTGACACCCACACTAACCCCCTAGTGGGCAAACCGGTGAGCGATAACAATCCCACATGACCTAAGCAGACATTCATGAAACAATTGTCATACTCTTTAAAACAAACTTTGAACCAATATCTGCGCAAACTAAAAATTAATAAAACCAATTTCTAGAATGCGATTGTCATTATCAGGTGATACGTCTTAAAAATACTGAAAACTAATACAACAAAGAAAATAAATCTTTAAATTTCTAAAAAGAAAAGACATCTACAATGGGAGAGTAAACTACAACCTCACTTGCTCACCTTTTCAATTAGAACTTCTACTCTGGTGGGCGTGAAACTACTGGCTCGGACTCTACGCAGAGAAAGAAGTGCAAGGGTAGGGTCGGTACAATACAGTCTTGGTGACATTAATCGGTGATCCTAAATAATAACACGTATATAAATTAATAATAATACATATGAATAGTCTACAATATTTAGGGAGGTACAAAACAAATTGGATTACACTAGTTCTACACAAGAGACAGCTGACCTGCTCTTGGATTGAACCATTTCCCTTTGCGGCAATCGGCTTGATTGCGGCGGCCAGTCTCGCCTTGTTGCGTCTTTAGCAAGCGGTAGCTCAACATATTGCCTCTTCTCCAATTTATCTATTCAACAGTTCAATAGTTTTTCAATTCATGTTTAAAAGAATTGCACATAGTCCATAAATCTACAAACACATACAATTAAAAACAATAATTATATATTTATTAAGGCTTACAAGTTCAGGTTACCTACGCAACAACTACTCAATATTTAAACATGGTGAAAAAGTCTCACTTAGAACTAAAGACATGATCATCATTATCATCTCGGATTATATCAACGATTACTTTACACATTTTTCTTAGCACGTTCATCATGAAACCTCATGTATATAAATGGAATTACAATACAACACATAAATGGCAAAACTAAGGGTAACGCCAGTGGGCACATGCCTCACCGTCTCCACTTAACACTCCAACCACACGAATCATGTACACACTGTGCCGAGAGGTCTTATTTTAGCCTATCTAGTCATGACCTGTGAGGACTCTATAAATGCTCTTTGTGCCGGTGTGACACTGCTCCCACTCGTATGCTCGACCCGGATACTCCCCTCGGACACGAGCCACTCGATAATAATATTCGTTCGCCCGGATGCTCCCCTTGGGCTCGAGCCTCTTAATCAAGGATATAATCACTACCCTAATCATTCTCAATTTTTGTAAAACAACAAGTATGCAAGTCATACACAATCACATACACAATAATTTTTATTCTCCATTCACATGATCAATTCATAACAAAGTTCATGCAATTTCATATAAACTTAATAACATATTAATCATTATTTTCCTATCAAGATGGTAATCGCATACTCATTACTTAAGACAAGCTCATAACAAGGATGTCCAAAGATCAATCACATAAGATTATTAACACCTAAAATAAAAGTCATTAAACGGGGTCTAACCCTTCAGCCCAACCTACCTCGATTAATTAAGAGTTATTGACTTTCTACTTTGCGGGGTTTTGCCCTTCCCTTAATGCTTTAGAATGTTCAAAATCTACAAACATATTTAATTAGTTAATAACTCCTCAAGATAGGACTAATTAGGTCAAAATGCTTCTCTTTCGGGTAATTTAACGAAATCTTTCCTTCCACCTAGTTCTAGGTCACTACCTTGTCTAGCTTTGTCAATATTAACAGAAAGGAACCTTTGAAGTAATCATTACCCAAAATTCTTCAATCAAAACCTCCCATTACTCTCCCATTATTCGACTAGTTCATCAACCTGGGGATTCTCTAGTTCGGATTTTGCAGTGTAAGATTTTTGTAAGCTTCATGTTTTTTACCCAGTAGTTCGTGACATGTTGGCCTATTAGCATGTTGGTTAAGGTTTTAGAATTCCATACGTGCGAGAAAGGGCCGGGGAGAGGCAAGACAAGTGCCAGTGGACGTCGCAAGGCAAATGCGCTTATAAATCACATTCGACAAAATCTGGAGCTTAAGGCTTAGTATATAAGGCTCCAGCTTAGTTTTAAATCATTTTCCTTCATATAATTTCTAGTAAACTAACGAAACGAAGGGAATGAAGGGTTTAATTAAATTTCCTTAGTTTGCTTTGTCAAGCGCGGTCCAAACCAGAATTTAACTTGGGGTAGCGAGTATAAGGCTGGGAGCATTCTGTTGGGAGTTGGTTATGAAAATTAGGCGGAGAATCGTCGTCACGTTGAGCTAAGGTAAGTGGAATTGCTCCAAACTAGTGTTATCTCTCCCGGCATTAAAATGGTATTTCTCCCTTCAGCCCGAGGAAATAGCGAGTTTTAGTCCGTTCTTCGATAAGTCGAAGAATAGTAGTCAAAGTATGACAGTAATATGGTTTCTTTCCAAAATAATAGTAGAATTAATTTTATTCTTTCGTAAATATGAATACAATTGAGAGAAATAGTTGAATACTAGCCGAGCTACTCTGAATTAATTAGAAAGTCGGCGGTTGAGGTATGTAAAGCCCGAGTTTCTTTCGGCAAGCTAGTAGTTCTAGTATAAAATAATACAAATTTGTAGTAGGGTGTTTGAAGTCGTATATTATGTTCGGTATGAAATTTAACAAGCATGTTAAGAAATATATTCTGGTGTTCAACATGAAATTCAGCAAAAGTTATAAGTCGACGGGGAATATTCTAGAAATATTATTACGATTGGTTATATTTCGGTATGATTGATGCAATATGAGATTGAGCAGAATGCGAACATAGAAATATTATTATTAGATCCGGTATATATATTACCTTTATTGCTATCACAATGGAACTGCCAGTTGTTTGTGTTTGGGCACTCTTTAGAGCTTCCCTTGACATGGGGTTAATAAATGTCATTGCAGCCCGCAAAGGGTGAGGATACATCGCTCTGGTCAGCATCTTAGTCACTTGGCAGAGATGGGATGTATGAATTTCCATAGCGGTACGTCTGACACTATACCACACCGCTTGTCGAGTGCTTGCGCCCGGTCTGATTTGATTTTGATTTGGGATTTCGGAGTCCTCAGGACCGCTATCTATTATAGTTTGGGGCGGCGATCCCAAGTTGCATACCCGAGTGCGGGATGCTCCTTAGTTACTAGGTGGATAGTATGACTGGGTAGGGGTATATAGGTGTGCTTGTTGGTACCTTACGGCTTGTGGGGGCTGGTAAGGTTCTGTATGCTATGTTGTGTTAGTTATTAATAGATAGAAAATGACCTCCATGTTATCGGGTATGACTCTTACTCTCTTGATAAAAGTTACGCTCTTTTCGGTCGGTCTCGGCCCGTCTCCTATTACTTCAATATATATTAGTATTATTGTTTGCTTTCGGTTATTTTCGATTATTCTTTGCATGCTCGGTGCAGTGTGCGACGCCGTTTGGGGCTACGCATTACTCACTGCGGTACTCATAGATGAGGAACGGATCCCTCGTAGTTTCGGCCCGGCGTACGAGTCTTCGGCTCTATCATCAGGGCTTGATAGCTAAAGGGTTTACTTCCTTTTGTTTATGTGTTATGGGTAGAATAGGGGCTGTCAGGCCATCTTATTATTCTTAGAGGCTTGCGGATTGTATATTCCCGGTGGTTAGTTGTACCGGTCATGTGGGAAGTAGGTGTGTATGTTTTTAGTTTGCTTGTAATTGTCGTGTGGGGCCTTGTTCGGGTTGTCGAGTTGGTGACCTTATGCATCACGGATCGGTTTAGCACTTGATTCTACTTTTCGGTGATAACTAGTCGACATGGTGGCCTTGTCGGCCAGTATAGATTCCCTCATGTTCAGTTGTTGCAGGTAGCTTTTATATTCCCTGCCCGGTGGCTATAGGCCTTGTCGGGCGGAGAGTTTGTATTCTGGTTTGTTATATAACTGTTGTTTTCATAAATCAGGAATTAGAGCCAGACACCGAAGTGCTTAGGCTCGAGTAGTCTTGGCGATCCGAGGTCCTAGTAGGGCACCGGGTGCCGATCATGCCTCCCAAGGCGGGGGTGACACTTCCACGATAAGAAATGCCCCATTAAAAGGGGCTAGGGGAACAAGAAGCTTATCATTTCACCGCCACTTTCTGTTACGGGAAGAAATCACTCTCAACCTTCTTTTCACGTTTTAAAAAATAATGGGACTTAATCCCAAAAATCCCACTTAAACCCTTTTCCGACTCGACGTCATTGCAGTGGTCACATTTCATTGCGGCGGACCGACTCGATAGCCTAGTGTAGCTACGGAGGTTCCAACGGTTACTCCCAATTTCGCCATGTTCTAGGCCTTTAACCATCGCGTAATGACGTCGGATCGTTATAATAATTAGCTTCAACTAAGAAAAGAATTGATTTTAATTTTTTTATTTTTTTTATTTTTTTTAGTTTTTTTATATTTAAAAACTTAAATATCTAAACTTCAACTAATTTAACTTCTTAATTTATGTAAAAATGTTTAATTCTGAAATGATTCAATTCTAACAATTACGTTATATTTTTAAATTGATTTAACTTCTTAATTTATGTAAAAAAAGAATATTTTTTTATAATTATAGAAATAATTTAATTTAATTTTTTTGAAAAGAGTCATATTTAATTATATGTTTGCAAATAAGTTATATTTTGTTATACTTTTTAAATATATTTACTCTTTTATCCAACTTTAGGATCATATTTATATTTGTACTCTAAAATAAGTCATATTTATCCTTATAACATTAAATTTCTATGTTTTTAGCATATTTGCCTTTTCAACTTTAGGGTCATATTTGCCTCTAAAAGAAACCCATGGTAAATATATTAAAGACATGATAATTTAATGTCATAAGGGTAAATGTGACCTTTTGTTAGAGTATAAGAACAAATATGATTTTAAATTTGGATGAAAAAGATAATTATGTTGAAAAATATAATGAATGACAAATATAATTTATTTGTGAAAGTACAATGATAAATATGACCTTTTATGTTTAAAATTACTTTTTTACCCTTAATCCAATGGAGG